>PVIC010020167.1:0-29820 GCA_004025085.1 Thryonomys swinderianus | reverse complement strand
AAAAAAAAAAAAAAAAAAAGAATTACACACAAAAGAGTCTCAGAATAGTGCCACTGAATTTTTGTAGTTTTACACTATTATGCAAAATTCACTTTTTAAAAATATGTGTTTATATTTACATAGTGAGCTCAGGGCCAGCCTGATCTACAAAGCAAGACCCTGTCTCCAAAAAAAAAAAGTGATATATTTGTAATCTGTTGATTCAGTTTCATGAAAAAAAAAATGTTGCATATTGTACTCAAAATTGCAATAGGCATTTGTAGACAGAAATTGATCCACAGTCGAGAGTGTAGGAATGCATCCTTTTTTAAAAGATTTTTTTACTTGTTTATTTTAAAAACTTTTTAAAAAGTTTTTTTTTTTTTTTTTTTTGAGACAGGGTCTCCCTTTGTAGTTCAGGCTGACCCTGAGCTCACTATGAAGCCCAGGCAAGCCTCGAACTCAGCAGTTCTCCTGCCTCTGACTCCCAAGTTCTGGGATTACAGTCATGAGCCACCACGCCTGGCACTGTGGTATGTGGTATTGATTGCTGGTGGGCGTGAATCACAAACCCAGCGTTGTATGTGGTCACCAGGATCAAACTCAGGGCCTTGTGCTTGTGAGGCAGGTGCCAGAACCACTGAGCTAAATCTCCAGCTCTAAAAAGTATTTTTACAAAAAGTTAACAGATGGTACAAAGAGCGCATTTCTAACCTTTATTCAGCTTCCCTGATATTTATCCTTTTAAAAATGATTGTATGGGGGCGGAGATTTAGCTCAGTGGTTCCACCGCCTGCTTAGCAAGCGCAAGGTCCCTGGTTCAATCCTGGGTAACCACATACAGCTCTACTTGGTGTGGTGGCTCATGCCCACCAGCAATCAGTACCACATATCACAGTGCTGGGCATGGTGGTTCATGGTTGTAATCCCAGCAGTCAGGAGGCAGAGGCAGGAGGATTGCTGAGTTCGAGAGTTGCCTGGGCTACATAGTGAGCTCAGGGGTAGCCTGAACTACAAAGTGAGATCCTGTCTCAAAAAGAAAAAAAAAAAAGATTGTATGGGGCTGAAGATGTAGCACAGTGGTACCACACCTGCCTGGCAAGTGCAAGGTACTGAGTTTGATACCCTGTACCCTTTTACTGAGGTGGGGATGGAGTAGAATGTGATTGTATGGGCAGGTGTGGTGACACACACCTGTAATCCAGTGCTGGGGAGGTTAGAGTAGGAGTAGCATAGTAAATTATCACAGTAAGGCCACCCAGAGTTAGTGAGTTCAAGACCAGCCTGAACTATATAACAAGACCCTATCTCTCAAAATAAAAATTAAAGAAAAAGATTTTAAAAGCTCAATGTCATCCATATTTATCCTACTGTACTGTAAAACATTAGAAATTATTCCTCCTATCTAGCTACACTCCTGTTCTCATTTTTCTATCCCTTCTCCATTCTTTCCTCATCTTCCACAGGATTTTGTAAATACAATATTTTGTGTTAGATTAGCTTTTTAGCTTTCCTGTGTGTTATGCTTGTGGTGTTTGTATTGTATCTGACTTAATTCATTTAACATATCTTCCATTTCTGTTTTCTATTCATGTTGCTGCAAGTGACAGAATTTTGTCCTTTCTTATAATTAATACATGTCATCAGTACAAATTAGTGGGTTTCACTGAAACTTTTCAGTACATGATGTTTGATGTTTTGATCTGCGCTCTCTTGACCTCAGCTTCCTCCCAGCTCTGTTCCCACTAACCTTAGTCCCTCTTCAACTTCCTGGTCATCTTTTTTGTTTTGTTTTAGTTTTAATAAAACACTTCTGATATCCCTGATAAACTTACCCCCAGACCTTTTAGATGACAAATTTCTTCCAGACTAGATACTCATGCCTATTAAGCTGTCTTTTAGGATTGTGTACTGATAGGAGCTAATGAAATTATTTATAGATAGAACCAGTACAACTGGCTGTCAACTCCTCCGAGTGAAACTGCCCCACATACTAAACTGCCGTAGCCCTCTACTCCCCTCACCCCCTGGCTACTCTATACTTCTTGGCTGCCTTTTTGCTGTAGTGCCAGCGTACACCCTTATTAAGTGAACTTTGTTTTTTAGCTGAGCATGATGACACACTCCTGTAATCCCAGCATTGGGGAGGCTGAGGCAGGAGGAATGTGCTGAGTTTGAGGTCAGCCTCCACTATATAGTTCAAGGCCAGCCTAAACTACGCAGTGAGACCCTTTCTCCAAAAATTAAATACATAAAAGAACATTTTAACTAGTTAGTCAGTCTGGAAGTGCTTTGAGTATATAAAGCTTGAATTAACTGTCTCCAACAAGTTGGTTTTTGTATCTCCTTACAGGTGTTGGTCCTGCTTCCGTAATGGTTGGGAACCTGGTTGCTGGGAAACGCATAGCACAGGCAGCAGGAAGGGACCTGGGGCAAATTGAAGAAAATGATTTAGTGAGGAAGGTGAGTGTTGATTTTTGAACCGAGTCAAGGATGTTACTTAGGTTTCGGGTAGCAGAAGAAGGACCTATTATACAACACTTTTGGAAATTATTGACCTTTTTTCCTGCTTTATGACTCTAGCACCAGTTTCTGGCAGAGATTTTGCAGTGGCGAGCCCAGGCAACCCCTGACCATGTCCTCTTCATGCTGTTAAATGCCAAGGTAATGAAAAGTTTGATGCATATCTAATCAGCTGAATCCTGTGGGAGTATCTCAGAACCTCTTGATGTCCTTTTAAATTAGAAATTGTATGTTACTAACTAAAGGAGTTACGGCCTTCTCTTTGCTTTGATATAGAACGATAGGTTGTGCAGTCACTTTCCAGTTGAATGAGATCTTCCAGAGTGCTTTGTAAAATACTGTCTTGTTTTATAATCAGGTCTCCTTTAATTCAGTTCTGATAAGATATATACACATACACACATATATGTATATCCATCCTATATAATATTATAGAATATTTGATGTCCAAAAAAATTCATAATGCCTTAAGGGAAAATAGGAAATAAGATATTAATCATTGAATACATACTGAGGACCCTGTTTTAGGTGCTTACATTTCATACTGTATTTTAATGTAGAAGCCAAGGTCCATAGATCACACAGTAAGGAGTTGGGCTAAGTAATTAGCTCTCTTAAAAAAAAAAAAATTTCTTTGAGCCGGGCTGGAGATTTAGCTCAGCGGTTCCAGCACCTGCCTCGCAAGTGCAAGGTCCTAAGTTCGATCCCCAGTGACCACACAGAATGCTGGGCATGGAGACTCACGCCCACCAGCCATCAATACCACATACCACAGTGCTGGGTGTGGTGGCTCACGCCTGTAATCCCAGCACTCAGGAGGCAGAGACAGGAGGATTGCTGAGTTCGAGGCTTGCCTGGGCTACATAGTGAGCTCAGGGCCAGCCTGAACTACAAAGCAAGACCCTGTCTCCAAAAAAAAAAAAAAAAAAATCTTTGATCCAGTTATGATGGTGCATGCCTATCATCGTGAGCTCTGGGCCAAGATGCAGCTCAGCCTGGGCACTAGCAACTCAGTGAGACACTGTCAAAATAAAAAATAAAAAACAGTGGGAATATTCTTGTGCCTAAGCTTGGGTTCAGTTCTCAGTACTGCAAAACAGTAGTGTGTAAATTGTAAAAAAAAAATTTTGAGTATAAATTCTGCACATTTTGGGTTCAGTGTAATATTTGAGTACATGCATGCACCATGCACCAGTCATATGGAGATTAGCTCTTTCTATTCATTTAAGTCATGGCTATGGAACTCACTTTCTTTTTTTTTTGAGACAGGGTCTCGCTTTGTAGTTCATGCTGGCCCTCAGCTCACTATGTAGCCCAGGCAAGCCTCGAACTCAGCAATCCTCCTGTCTCTGCCTCCTGAGTGCTGGGATTACAGGCGTGAGCCACCACTCCCGGCACTGTGGTATGCGGTGTTGATTGCTGGTGGGCATGAGTCTCCACGCCCAGCATTGTATGTGGTTACCGGGGATTGAACTCAGGACCTTGCGCTTGCGAGGCAGGTGCTGGAACCACTAAGCTAATCCTCTGGCCCAATTTTGCTCTACTCTTACACAGAATTTATTTTTCTGTGGAGACTCACGCCCACCAGCAATCAACACCGCATACCACAGTGCCGGGCGTGGTGGCTCCTGCCTATAATCCCAGCACTCGGGAGACAGAGACAGGATTGCTGAGTTGAGGCTTGCCTGGGCTACATAGTGAGCTCAGAGCCAGCCCGAACTATAAAGCGAGACCCTGTCTCAAAAAAAAAGAATTATATATTTCTGAAACTGCTTTAAATAGGAAAAACTTTAAATCCATAAATATATTTCATTGTTTTACCTGAGTACCTACAAACATTGAAAAAGAAATCTCCCACCTGGCTCTTTGTTTTGTTTTTTTGAGACAGGATCTTGCTATGTAGTCTAGGCTGGCTTTGAACTCACTATCTAGCCCAAACTGCCCTCAAACTCATAGTGATCCTTCTGCCTTAGCCTCCCCAGTGCTGAGGTTACAGGCTGAGCCATCATGCCCAACTGCCCCACCTGGCTTTTGATACTAGTGAAATTTTCACTAATGACTTACAAAGGATAATATTCCAAAGCACAGGTCTTTTAGATAAAAAAACAAGGCTATACTTGCCCTATTTATTTCCTCAGTGAGCTTTTTGTTTGGCTGGTGGGTTTTTTTATTTGTTGCGAGGCATTAGCAATTGAGCCCAGGGCCTTCCCACTGAGCTACATCCCTCACTCCCCTACCGTTTTTTGGTCAGTTCCCCGAGCTGGGCTGCACTTTGTGATCCTCTTGCCTCTGCCTCCTAGAATAATGGTTTTAGGGGTATGAGCCACTACATTCAGCCACCTTACTGAGCTTTGATCAGCTTATCTTTTACTCTGTTTAAAGGGAACTACTGTATGCACAGCCAGCTGCCTTCAGCTTCATAAGCGAGCAGAGAGGATTGCATCAGTTCTGGGGGACAAAGGGCATCTAAATGCAGGAGACAATGTGGTATTGCTCTACCCGCCTGGTAAGTATTGAATTATCAGCAGACTAGACCCCAAGCTCCATTACTCACCTCCGTACATAGGAGAGGACAGAACTTGGGGCCAACATCTACAGTGGCAGAAACATTCCCAGCACTAAGAACACCAGGCCCTGAGCACTAAGACACAGTCCCTCAGAGCCGTGATGTGATGGCTCTGCTAGAACCTTCTGTGCTGTACTTAGATGTCCATTATCAGTACTTGCCATAAAAGGCACCCAGTAGATATTACATACGTGAGTTAGTGAGTAAATGAATAAAAGTATCCAACTTGCAGGAACCCTTAAAACAGGTGCTCTGCAATTCGCCTCCATTAATGCAGTGATATCTGAGAAGCCCAGTTGCTTTTTCTGTAGCAGCCATCTAAATAATAACAAAAGCTCAAGTTTCCTGTCTCTGCTTTCTCTATTCTTTTATTCCCCTGTGAAGCATCCCTGATTTTTGCAGTTATTTTTTTCTAAGTAATACCAGTTAATAACGCTAACATACTTTCAAGTGTCTGTCAAAAGTTTAGTTCTTATTTCTCCTTCGTTATTTATTCTCTCTGTAGTTTTGTTTTATATGCTCTTCACCTTCAATTTCTTTTAATTTTCAAAATTTCTGATGGTATCTTGTGGTCTAAATTGTGGTCTAAATAACCTGTCTGGCTTGATTTCACAAACTGGTTTTAGAAGGTCTGCATTTAATTTCTTAGTGGTCCCAGGGGTGGGGGTAGGAGACAGGGTCTCGCCATGTTGCCCAGGCTGGCCCCAGGTTACAGAGATCCTCCCAAGTGCTGGGCCACAGGTGTGTGCCACCATACCTAACTTCTTAGTGATACTAGCAGTTAAGTGACCTCTGACCCTACCCTCTGTTTTATAGGCATCGAGTTGATCGCTGCATTCTACGGCTGCCTCTATGCAGGGTGTATACCTGTGACCGTCAGACCACCTCATGCTCAGAACCTTACTGCCACATTACCTACTGTCCGCATGATTGTTGATGTGAGTGCCAACTGTACCTTACTTTGTCCTTGTCTCATGAAGCCCAGATTTAAACAACCAGGTATCCTTATTAATTTTTCAGTTTTGTTGAGTCAAGAAGTCAGGTTTTCTGAGGAATCACCACACTGATCTCCCCAGTGATTGTACAAGTCTACAGTCCCACCAATAGTGGAGAAGGGTTCCGTTCTCCCCACAGCCTCGCTAGCATTAGCAGCCATTCTTTGTGGAATGAGATGAAATCTCAGTGTTGTTTTCATCTGCATCTCTCATATGACCAGTGGTGTTGAACATTTCTTCGTATGTTTCTTGGCTGCTTTTACTTCTGCCTCTGTGAAGTGCTGGTTCATTTCAGATGCCCATTTTTGAATTGGGTCTTTAAACTTGGGGGGATTGATTTGTTTAAGTTCTGTGTATATTCTAGAGAGTAGTCCTTTGTCTGACAAAAAGCTAGTAAAGCTGTTTTCCCATGTTGTTGGTTGTCTTTTGGTGGTGCCATTGGTTGCTTTTGCTGTGCAGAAGTTTTTAGTAGGATTAAAGGTCCCATTTGACCCAGCTATTCTCCTGCTAGGAATATACTCAAAAGAATTAAAAGAATCATATCATAAAGACATATGTGCACCTATGTTCATAGCAGCTCAGTTTGTGATAGCCCAATCTTGGAAACAACCCAGTTGTCCATCAACTGGAGACTGGATAAAGAAAATGTTTTTTTTTTTAAATAAAATGGAGTTATTACTCTGCTATAAAGAATGACGTTTCATTCATTTATGTGCAAATGGATACACCTTGAGGACACATTAATAAGTGAAATAAATAGATCACAGATATGTAAATACTGTATCTTTCTCTGTTATGAGAACCTGTAGATGTAAATGAGTTCTAGAAGGTATGATCTATTTTGTAAAATAGGAAATATTCAAAGGGAATGTGGTGGGGGAACATAATGAGGGGAAAGAATAAATATGACTTGGAAAGAAAAAGAAATAGCATGTATATAAGGGGTGGAGGGTTGTGGGTGGGTAGGGATATAGGTAAAAATGAGAATTAACTTCTGTCATATACTGGTACAAATTCCCCAATGTTGAGTGTGATTTTGAGCTGTATATAAAATGTATCAATAAAGATTCAATTTAAAAAGTCAAGCTCTGTGCTCACTTTTGGCAGCACATATACTAAAATAGAAGTCATTTTGCTGGGTGTGGTGGTCCACATCTGTAATCCCAGCACTCAGGAGGTTGAGGCAGGAAGAACACTATAAGTTCAAGGCCAGTATGGGTTACAAAGTGAGTTCAAGACGAGCCTGAACTACTTAGCTCTGAAAAAGAAAGAGGGCCAGGAATTTAGCTCAAGTGGTACTGTGCCTACCTGAGAAGCACAAGGCCCTGAGTTCAACCTCCTGTACCACACAAAGAAAAAAAAAAAAAAAAGAATAGTAGAATAGCTGGGAATTAATTTAGTGCAAAGGCCCTGAGTTCAGTTCACAGGACAGGCAAAAAAAAATCAAATTTTTCTCAGAAAAGCTATTTCTTAGTCTTTAACCCAGCCAAAGTAAACTCTGTTATTCAGTAAAGAAGCTATAAGAAAGTGGTCATTGGTAGATATGGAATTGGGGATATTAATTGCGAACACTAAGGAGGTAAAGCCATCATTAATTTTCCCTAGATCTTGTCCTCCCCTTCATAAAACATGTTATCTGTCTGTTTTTTCCTGTACAATTAAGCAGTGTAATTTTACATACCAAACTATGAATTCCCCTAAGTGTCACGCCACTTTTATTTTAGTTTTATAAATTCATTTGGTGTATTCAATTTCATCTTTTGATGAAAAGATGTCCCAGTCTGGGTGTGGAAGCACGCATGTGTAATCCCTACACTGGGAGGCTGAGGCAGGAGGAATGTAAGTTCAAGCCCTACCTGGGCCTAGTGATTTCATGACCTGGGAGGGGGTGTGTACAGCTCAGTGTGACGGCCCGGCTTTAAGCCCCAGTACGCAAAACAGGAAGCGATGCCCAGGGCTTGGGGGACGTAGAGCAGCAGAGCGCTCACCTAGCATGTGCGAGGCCCTCCGTTGGGGCTCAGCTCTGCAAGAGCAAAGAAAAGACAACCGAGTCTTATTTGGGAGTTTGTGATAAAGTTTCTACCAGATTTAAGAATTGAAATTAAATACATCTGTATTGCATCATATCCTCATGTACATTGAAGCCCAAGGCGGTGTTGTCGGCCAATGGACTGAAAGGTTACATAATTCTAATTTATTTAACATTTGCTTCTCTGAAAATTATTGTTCTGTTAGTAGGATAAAAGCCTATTTCATCATAATTCATTTTATTACATAGTTTAACTGAGCAAGGTGCCCTTGTTATAGCCTACAGAGCGGGCCAGAAAAGTAGGAAGAGGAGTTTCCTTCCACTGACCTGCATTTCCACACACCCTAGGCAGCCGCAGTGGCCGTGGGGTTTGCGTCAGAACCGAGCCCCGTGAGCAGCGCAGCACTGGGGCTGCTCGTTTCCCAGCTCAGGACCGGGGCACACGTGGCTCCCGACACGCTCATCGTGCTCATCTCACTCGTTTCATTCCCTGAGCGTACGGAAGTCCTTGCTCTGTTCTAGGCTTGAAGCAGTCTGGGACTGCAGGATCTGTATGGAGAATATAACTGCAGTGTGTGAGAATCACTATTGTAAGCTGTAACTTGCGTCTTGGGAAAAAGTCCACCGTTTGAGAGAATCACCACGTGTTTATAATAGTAAGATGCCAAGACAGACACCAACCCTGATCTTTGAAAAGTTAACAGTCCAGCCCAGTATAGTGTGTAAGGTGTTTTTAACAGCAACCAGAGCTGCTTAATGCTGTCTGTCTCATTTCCAGGTCAGCAAAGCAGCCTGTATTCTTACCACTCAGACTCTAATGAGGCTACTAAGGTCCCGGGAGGCGGCCGCAGCTGTGGATGTGAAAACCTGGCCAGCCATCCTGGACACAGGTGAGAGGAGAGTCCTTTCTCCAGGGCTGTTGGAGGAGCGAGAACATTGGCCACCTGGGGTTTCCTGCTTCTCATGCCAGACACATGTGCACAGCGTGTATGTTAAGGCGCATTCTGTCTGCCAAGGCAGAGAGGAAACCTTGCAAGCAGCAGAGTTGGGTCTTGTTTTCTATTCTGATCTGCCAGTCCATGTGTGTTAATTAGAGAATTCAGACCGTTTACATTCAGAGTTACTGTAGAAAGGTATGTATTCATGTCGCTTGTCTTTCTAATGTTTGATTCCTAATTCTCACTGCTTATTTACTCTTCCTCTCCTGGGTATAGAATGCCTTTAAGTATTTTCTACAGTGCTGACTTAGTGGTCATGAACATCTTTATTACCAGAAAGGCTTTATTTCTTCATTTTTAAAGGAAGACAAAAGCCAATATTCTTTCGGCTTGTGGGACCAAAAGACTGGACAGTAACCACATCCAAAATACCAAGAGTTCTTTAAACAAAGTATTTGGCCAGGTGTAATGGTACACACCTATAATCCCAGCACTCTGGGAGGCTGAGGCAGGAAAATCTAAATTTGTGCCTAGCCTTGGAATTTTAGCAATTTAGTGAGACCTTGCCTCAAAAATAAATAATCTGGGTTGAGGATGTAGCTCAGCAGCACCACAGCTGCATGGGAAGTGGAAGGTCCTGAGTTTGGCCTCTGTTTCATTTTGTTTTGAGACGGGTCTCACCTTACAGTTCAGGCTGGCCTTGAGCTTACTATGTAGCCCAGGCAAGCCTCGAACTCAACAATTTCCTGCCTCTGCTGCCTGAGTGCTGGGATTACAGGCATGAGCCACCATGCAAGGCACTGTGGTGTGTGGTACTGGAAATCAAACTCTGGACATTGTGCTTTCGAGGCAGATGCCAGGACCACTGAGCTAAATTCCAGGCCCCTGAGTTTGATTCTTGGTATAGAAAAAATAATAATAAGCTGGGTCAGTTGCATTTGCCTTTAATCCCAGCACTTGGAATGCTGAGGCAGGAGGATTGCTGCAAATTCAAGGCCAAGCCTGGGATATAAAAGGAGTAAAATAAAGTATCTTGGTGTCATGCAAAAGCAGTTAGGATATTTTGCCAGCTGTGACTATCTATATAGGTAGGACCATCTGAAATACTGAAACATTCTGACTCTTGACTTCTAGAGCTGAAATAGCTGTAACATTGGAGCAGAAGTCAGAAGACCTGTGTGTGAGCTTCACACTTGCTGCTTGTGTAACCTTGCCTGGGTGACTGTTCTTTAAATACTGCCTCCCTACCAGACTGACATGAGAAGGCAGTCATGTGATTTGAAAATAATTTCAAAACTAACATGTGTGAGTGTTAGGTGCTGTGCATTGGAAAGGGGCAGCCAGTCATTGTGCACACCAGTAAGCCCAGCACTTGGGAGGGAGGCTGAGGCAAGAGGATCATAAGTTCAAACCCGTCTTGGTCAACTGAGTGACCTGACATTACCTTTCTCAAAATTAGAAAAGTCCTGGTTCCATTCCCAGTAACACACACATGCACACACACACGAATGCACATGCATGCACAAAATAACTCCAGTGTCACATAGCTCATAAAATAGACTTGGGAGGGGCCAGAGATTTAGCTCAGTGGTCCCGGTGCCTGCCTAGCAAGCACAAGGTCCAAAATTCAATCTCCGATAACCACATACAACATTACCAGGCATGGTGACTCATGTCCACCAGCAATCAGTACCACTACCACAGTGCCAGGACTGGTGGCTCATGCCTGTAATCCCAGCACTCAGGAGGCAGAGGCAGGAGGATTGCTTGAGTTCGAGGCTTGCCTGGGCTACATAGTGAGCTCAGACCAGCCTAAACAACACAGTGAGACTGTCTCAAAAAAAAAACCTGGAGCCAAGCGTGGTGGCTCATGCTTGTAATCCCAGCATTCAGGAGGCAGAGACAAGAGGATTGCTGAGTTCGAGGCTTGCCTGGGCTACAAAGTGAGTTCAGGGCCAGCCTGAACTACAAAGCAAGACCCTGTCTCAAAAAAAACCTGGGATTTGGAGACCAGCGGCCTGCTTTTTTACACTATATTTCCCTTACACTATATTCATCCCTTCCGCGGAATGAATTCACCTGATACAGATTTGTTTTTTGCATTTTCCAATAGTATTCTCAGCCCCATCCTACCTCAGAGTGAAGCTTGTGAGCCGCTTGGTTAAATATGAGAAGCCCAAGCTTCCACAGACCCCAGAAGCTAAAATTGGCTAAAGTAGAGCCACAGAAGAACCAATTGAAGATCAGTGGTTTTCACGTGCCAGCACATCTGATGATGTTGAGTTTATTCTTTTTGTTGCAGATGATTTACCCAGGAAAAGGTTACCTCAGCTGTATAAACCACCCACTCCTGAGATGTTGGCATATCTTGATTTCAGCGTCTCCACAACTGGCATGCTCACAGGAGTGAAGGTATAGTGGTCTGGGTGTAGGCACTCACTTGCCGAAGGCTGGTCAGATGCCAGCTGCCTTAAATAGAGATGGCCACGGCTCCTGAGACATCTGGTGCAGAGGCTCACTGGCTGAGCTGGAGGCCAGCAGGTGGAGGATCAGGGGTCCTTGCTAAATGGAAATAAAAGCATGGGCTCTTCTGAGTAAGTTGTCCCAAGATTCTGTGTTATGGAGCTTCTAACCTTAGCATGGAAGCTGAGTGATAATATGAGTTAAAATTAAGGTCACTATGCAAACATAGACTGATACATCATAAAATTCAGTATTAACTAGTGAACCAAAAAATATGTTGCCTTAATTTAAATTTGGATTAGATTTTGAGGAAATAAAAATATCCATCACTTGGCTGGGCATGGTGGCTCACGCCTGTAATCCCAGCACTCGGGAGGCAGTGACAGGAGGATTGCTGAGTTCGAAGCTTGCCTGGGCACCATAGTGAGCTCAGGGCCAGCCTGAACTACAAAGCGAGACCCTGTCTCCAAAAAAAAAAAAAAAAAAAAAATCCATCACTTGACTGGTTTGGAGCATTGAAACTTGAGAGCTGTTTCTGTGCGTATAGGATGCCAGTTCCATCCTGTTCCATGTTCCTTCCTTTCTAGATGTCCCACTCTGCAGTTAGCGCTCTCTGTAGAGCCATCAAGCTCCAGTGTGAGTTGTATTCTTCTCGGCAGATTGCCATCTGCCTTGACCCTTACTGTGGACTTGGCTTTGCACTCTGGTGTCTCTGCAGGTAAGGATAGAGAAGCCAGACAAACAGACATATGGGTATACTTTGGGGCTGCTGTAACCAGCTCATCCTGCCTTTTGCTCCTTTTTATTTGCAAAGGTTTTTTAGTAAAAGGCTGTTTCCCTGAGTCATCTGGTTTTGTGTGGAGTCTCTTCTTCTCTTGTTTTATGCCTCATATAAAATGGCATTTTGTTACCTGTTCTGTGCTTCTACCTATCATCCTCTTTTTAGAAGCTAAGCCAGATGGTAGGTTGATACTTGGGTGAAATACAATGTACTCTAACGGCCAGAATATACCCCTAGGCTTAGCAGGAAGAACCATGGCGGGATTCGATGATAGCATGTGGCTGGGAAGTAGCATGTTTGCCCTGGCCAGATTGCTTCTGAGGAGTAGCAAGTTCCATTTCTTTCCATCCTCTGCCCCATGGGCTTATCTCAAACTGGTATTTTCACTCCCTTGTGGATATTATGAATGCTTCATAAATGCCTACAATTCAACATCCTCCTTCTCTGTCCCAGATTTTGTTAGAGTAGGTTTATCTACCAAAGGGCCCAAAATAGAAATGTGGACATTATCTTCTACTTCTATGTCTTCATATTGTAACTATGTTAAATACCATGTTCTGTGACTCAGTTGTTCTATATTTTTTTATCTGCAAGAGTCATTCGTCCTCAGGCTGGTGATTAGCACAGTAGTTCTGGCAAGGATAAGGTCCTGAGTTCAATTCCCAGTAACACATACCACAGTGCCAGGCCTGGTGGCTCACACCTGTAATCCCAGCACTGAGGAGGCAAAGGCAGGAGGATTGCCACAAGTTTGAGGTTAGCCTGGGCTACATAGTGAGTTTGAAGCCAACCTGATCTACGAAGCAAGACCCTGTCTCAAAAATACTAAAAAAAAAAAAAGAATCAATTGTCCTTAACACGTTCCACAAGCTTGAACCACTGGTGGTGTATACATGACTGTCCCATTGGGTGGCTTGTACCACTGGTAGCACAAACACATATGGTCTTTACTAATAAAATTAGCCACCCAGTGGGACCATCAGGCATGTACTACTGATGGTTCAATCTATCCCACTGTGAGACATACAAATTACAGCCTCATTGTGAATGTGTTAACAAAACAAAACCAAATCATTTTATGGCTCATAAGTGTGATGACTGGGTTTTCCACACCATTGTGTGAAAAGTGTCTCCCTCAGACAGTGTTACAGTGTTGGCACCTCTGTCATCTGATGTGAAAAAGAATAATTAGTGAGACTTCCCCAGATGTACCCAGCTCTCCAGAGGTGGCAGCCACAGTGCAACTGTATGTTCAACATGGGCTTTCTGGGCTCCTAGTGATTCTGATCTGCGTAAGTGTTTAGGAAGTTGACACTTCATGGCTGCAGATGATACATGTGGCATGGGACTGTGCCAGTCCTTTCTTTTTGTCCAAGTCATGCCATGGGGGTTCACGCCTGTACTGTGCCTCATCTGTGTCGTTGCTGGTGGACTGCTGCAGCCTTTCCACTGGGCCTTCAGCCTCCACTGGCTCATGTCTCCAATCTCTACTCCAGTTACTGGTTTTATGTCAACTGAAACCACCCTTTAGGGCATAATCTCACCTCCTCAGGCGAGTTAAGCCCTGTCAGAGTTTGGCCCAGCCTTCCTCACCTTAGTCCCCCATGTTTCCTGGGCTTCGGATTCCACTGGAATCCACCCCACACCCCCCCTGCCTTCGGATTACACTGGCTCCGCCTGGACACCCACCTTAGTGTTGCCACGGCTTCCAAGCCTCAGTTCTTCCTCATTCTTCAAACCCCAGCTCCGATGCCTCCTACTCAATGGCACAACCACCCCCACCCAGCTTTCTCATTTTGAATGAATTGCTCTTTATTCTACAGACTCACTGTCCTTTATTCACACAGTTCAATTACCACACCTACCGCACAGTCTATTTTACTTCAGGATCGCTCTCTCTTATGAGTTGCATAGGAACAAGGCTGATTCTTTGATCTTTAGATCTCATGTGACTGTCCACTGTCCTTCCGCGCAGTTGCATTGGTAACATGCTTAAACGAGGTGTCTAGGATGAATTAATAATGTTAGTTCTTGCCTTTCTCCATTCTAGTGTCTATTCAGGTCACCAGTCCATCTTAATTCCTCCTATGGAGTTAGAAAACAACCTTTTCCTCTGGCTTGCCACGGTCAACCAGTACAAAATAAGGGATACCTTCTGCTCCTACTCGGTAATGGAGCTTTGCACTAAAGGGCTGGGAAACCAAGTGGAGGTGCTGAAGGTAAGTTGCAGCCACAACAAATAACCTCAGAACCCTAGGCTAAGGAAGTGCTAAGAGCTTCTGGAGAAATGAGCCAGGACATAATAACAACAGAGTAAGGCTTAGCAGACATACTTCCCTCCCTTTTGCTGGCCAGACATTTAAATGGGTGTTTTATAAACTCAGGAAGTTCTAAACTTTCACTTTACTAATCTAGTGTACTCTTTCAGGATCTGTATAGATTCTTTATTTTTAGAGAAAAAGATGAGACTGGGAGCTGAATGAAAATGACTTCATAAATAAGGACAGTTCACTAATGTGTATCTCCCAAGAATTCTTTTGAAAAATTTTAAAATGCCGGGTGTGGTGGCTCACACCTGTAAACCCAGCACTTAGGAGGCAGAGGCAGGAGGATTGCTGAGTTTGAGGCTAACCTGAGCTGCATAGTGAGCTCAGGGCCAGCCTGAACTACAAAGCAAGATCCTGTCTCAAAAAAGAAAAAGAATTTCTTTTTTTAAATTAATATATGTTGCCAAGCATGGTGGCTCACACCTGTAATCCCAGTACCCAGGAGGCAGAGCCAGGAGGATTGCTGTGAGTTCCAGGATCTATCCTCAGCTACATAGTGAGTTCAGGGCCAGCCTGAACTATATATAAAGCGAGACCCTGTCTCAAAACAAAAAATCTAAAAAAAAAAAAAATTAGTGTTTGCAGTACATGATGATGACATTCATCATGGGAGTTGGTTTATTTACATACTACAAGGAATGTATTTCTGGATATCAGATGCAAAATTCAGAAAGTGCCGAATTTTCTTCAACAGAGAAGTATGGCTTCAAGAAGGAAAATGTAAGGTTTTGTTACTGCTGCAGATACCCAGGTTGTCTTAGTATCAGCAAACACAGAGAAACCTAAAGTTCAGAAGTAAGAACTATTTTATGCCCAGTAGGAAGAGGGAGAAAAGGGGAATAATCAGAATGTATTGCTGCAAAGCCCGTGATTTTTAGATGGAAGAGGAAAAGAATAAAGAATGGCATATTTACCGTTTTCAAGGAACGTGTCTTGCATTTTTGTCTTTTTTGACAACTGCTTTTGTCCACATGTCAGAGGTTAAAAAAAGGTGCCTTGGCTTTTCTTGACTGAAAAGAGCAGAGGCTTTGGCTTCTCTGCGGACCCTGCTCCCTTAGCCTGTGCGCTTCGTGCCTTTCAGACGAGAGGCATCAACCTGTCCTGCATCCGGACCTGCGTGGTGGTTGCGGAGGAGCGGCCCCGCATCACCCTCCAGCAGTCCTTCTCCAAGCTCTTCAAAGACATCGGTCTGTCCCCACGGGCGGTCAGCACCACGTTTGGATCCAGAGTCAATGTGGCAATATGTTTACAGGTGATACCAGCAAGTCTCATTTGCTAACAGAGCCCCGAGCTTAGGCTCACTTGTGGCGGAACTGAAGCTTTTCACTGAGCCTGTTCTGTGCTTATTTTGCTCATCTGCAGAGGAGAGAGGGCCGTTTCATGGTTCCCGAGGTGGGTCGTGAAATCACCGAGTTACTAGGTCGGAGCGTGGGGAGTGGCTGACAGACGAGTGGTGTAAATGCTTCCACTCAGCAGTGCTGCTGTGGTGCAGGACACCATGAGCCAGAGAGCTCTCCAAGCCCTATCTGGAGCACCCCATTTGGGTTTTATTTATATCTGACCTGTTTTTCCATCTTCTCTGGATTTTATGCTTTTTATTTTTTTCTAAATGAGGCACAAATAAACCTGCACTCTTTTGTTCCTTTTCCAATCAGATGGCTACTTTGCCATGTTATTCTAAATGGGTAAATAATGGAAAAGGGACCAGAACCGAGTCTGACTTTATGCAGGATAGAAGCTAATAAAATAGACACAGGCATGGATGAGACTGAAAGTGAAATATCTGTAGCATATGTGGGTAGATACTTGCAGGTCTTCTGTGCCCATAGCTAGGTGCTTTCAGTGAGTGTTCTGTCTGAGGCCTCTTGCTCTCAGCTGGGGCTGGTGTTGGTTTTGAAAATCCCTAGGCCAGACCTGGGTATGATGGTGCACACCTGTGATTCCAGCACTTGGTAGGCTGAGGCAGGAGGATCTCCACAAGTTTGAGACCAGTTTGGGGTCCATAGTGACACCCTGCCTCAGAGAAGGAAAGAAAATCCCTGGGCCAGAAATGGACACCCTCACGAACTTGGTATTGTTTCATTACTGCTGCAGCCTGTGGTGGAGGAAAAGAAGGAAAACGCTGGATTCCCAGACCAGGGGTCACTTGCATTTGTTACCTCACCCTGTTTTACTCGGTCAGGGGGAGAGTGAGCTTGCAAAAGTGGATGGACAGTGCATGTGTGTAGCTAAAATGCCTGTTTCTCAATTTCAGCATGTGAAGTATGAGGAGACAGTTTATTTAAATTTTAAATAAACATTTTACTGTTTGTTTTTTTCTTTAGGGAACCTCAGGGCCTGATCCCACTACTGTGTATGTCGATCTGAAATCATTAAGACATGACAGGTAGGCCACTGCTTATTAACATTCCCAAGTGTAGAGCTTGCACCCTGAAAGCCAGCATTTCCCCTGGTTCCTTTTAAGCTTGTATTTTCCAGGGGGGAGGAGGGGAAGAGGTCAGAAGCTCATTTTTTAACCTTAATGCATGAAAAGATTTCCATTTGTGAAAGAAGCTTTAATTCTTACAGTTGCTGTACCATTCTTTAATACTAAAAGTGTAATACTGATTTATAACGTTTGATGCAAATTAAACTAAGATGGTGGTTTCTTTCATCTGAGTTTAAAAATGAGACAGGTAGATTTATGAGGCAGAGCAGAGTTTGACCTGAATTCCCTGGTTGCCTTCCCAGCTTAGAAGATTTTATTTCTGTCCCATTGAGCACGGGCCAACACACTGCACTCTTCCAGGTCCTCTGATGCATCTCAGATGGGAGCTCAGCCTGTAGTATCTGACTCTGGGGACATTTGACAATGTCTGGTGGCATTTTTGTTATTACAGCAGAGGAGCCACTACTGACATCTAGTGGGTAGAGGCCAGGAATGTTGCTAAGCACCCTACAGTAAAAAAATTATCTCACCCCTAATGCCAAGTCTGAAAAACCCTATTCTAAGGGGAGGAAGAGAGACCAGTTAGTGGCCTCAAGAAGGCAGGAGACATGGTGAAGTCACTTTTAGAAAAGCTTATGTCCAGTAACTTCTATTCCTCTGCAGGGTTCGTCTTGTGGAGCGGGGAGCCCCCCAGAGCCTACTGCTGTCGGAGTCTGGAAAGGTGCTGTCTTCTGTGGCCCTTACCTGAAATCTGGAGATAATTCAGCAGCTTCAGTTTAGCTAATACTTTAAAATTCATATGAGTACATATGTAGAAAGAGCCTAGATTTGAGCCTTAACTTGCATAATCTCTTAACCCACATCACTCTTCCTGACAAACCAGCAAAATGCAGTGTTCATTATTTGCAAAGCAGGTGGCTAAACAGTACTTAAAAAAGAACCAGTTTTATCTTTATAAATGTCACATGGAGAAAGCTAGAGGTGTAGATATGGATGTGGTGTAGTGTAAGATCAGGGGAAAACAAGCAAATTTAAAACTGAAAGAAGTCTGTCTGGGGAAGAGATTAAAGGTAGTTGAAGCTGGAGTGGTGACCTTCACCCACGTCCCAGCATTCCGGGAGGCTGAGGCAGGGGGTTGAGAAGTTTGAGCCTAAGGGGGGCACCTGCACAAGCCTTACCCAGTAGAAGGGCCCCTCCCAGTAATTCCGGAGGCAGAGGTAAAGGGGAAATAAGGAGATCCTGCTGTTTCCAGGGCGGGTGGCTATTGCCTGTCACAACTGCTAGCCAGAGGTCAGGTGTGCATGGGAGCCACAGCATACGCCCTGTGGGCCTGGGCCAGTGTAGCCCAGAGGGAGTCATCTTTCCTGGAGGCTTCACATGTGCAAGCCCAGGTGACCACTGTGGGACTTCTCAAGTAACCTGAGGCTTTAGACAGCCCAATAAAAGAGATGCGGGGGCACATGGTGCCCGTGACCAGAGAGGCCTTTCTCTTGGCAGGCCCTGAGCCTTTTTCGGCCACACCCAGTTCTTCCTTCCCCAGTCTTTAAGGGTCCGGGTCCGCAACCTCCGCCGTCCTTCTGCAGAGTCGCCTCTGTGCTGGCCGTCCGCACTCTGGCGGCTCCTTGCTCGGCTGGTGGCTGCAGTGCCGTCTTGCCTAGCCCTTCCCTTCCTGTTTTAGGGGATTTCATGTTCTTCTGGGAACGAGCTAGATGGTAAGAAAAGCAGGCTCCGTGGCTGTTACAGACCTGACCGGCAGCTTCTCATCACTCAAAGGAGCTGTGGACTGGCCCATGTTTTATTTATTAGAGTGAACCTTAGGAGACCCCTGGTCTCCACTGACCCAGGGGAGACTCAGCAGGAACCAGACAGCTGTCTGCAGCTGTCCGCACCAGGCAGCCACTTGGTGATGGCCACTCCCACATCCCCAGCCGCGGCTGGACATTTTCTAGAGGTCATGGGGTTTAATTAGATTTAATTTCCTAGAAGTCAGTAGATTCCTAGAGGTCATTACTACCCTATCTTTACATTTTCCCTTTGATTCTTAGATTTTACCTGGAGTGAAAGTGGTTATTGTTAATCCTGAGACCAAAGGGCCTGTTGGAGACTCTCACCTGGGTGAGGTAGGTGTAATTTTCAGTTTCACTCTGAAAAGTCAGTGAAGAGTGTAAGGCTTCTCTGTTGTAAATATTCTTTTTCTGGAAGGTAGGAGACTGAAGTGAAAAGAAAGGAGAGATTAAGAATAGAGTCAGGAGATGCTTTATGTTCCCAAATTACTATTAGTCCCAAATTTGCCCACTACCATTCACTTCCTGGAAAAGAAATTGGGCAGATACACCCTTTAATGGCTGGAACTAGAGAAAGCCACATTCATTAAACTTCTTAAATTCATGTAATTATATTCTAAAAGATAGCCACCTTTTTTCTTTCTTTCTGTTTAGTACTGGGGATCAAACTCAGGATCTTGCACTTGGCAGGCAGATCCCCAGAGCCTTCCATTATTGTATTAGTATAAAAATATTCTTGAGTTGGGCATGGTGGTCATGCATGTAAATCCCAGCACTCAGGAGGCTGAGGCAGGAGGCCAGCCTGAGCTACAGTGAGATCCTGTCTCAAAAAATAAATAAAAATAAATAAAATGAGAATTAACTCGTGTCATATTCTGGTACAAATTCCCCAGTTTTGAGTGTGATTGTGAGCTGTCTATAACATGTACCAATAAAGAATTCAATTTTTAAAAAATAATAATTCAGAAGACTTTTCTCCTCCTCGCTCCCAGTCTTTGAAGGATGCTAATGTTTGATCCTTTTGTTTAATGGGAGGAGTCTGATGAGCTGAGCTACCCAGATTACCAGCTGATTGCCAGCTGATTAAATTCCTTAACCACCCTGTGCTTGTTTCTTTATCTATTAATAATAACAGTATCCTCTTGCCTCCCCCCTTGTGGTGTGTAACCAAAGCACTGGGAGGCTCAAGCAGGAGGATTGCCACAAATTCAAGGTCAGCCTGAGCTGTGTAGCAAAACCCTCTCTCAAAATAGATAGATAAATAGATCATATTAATTATAGTCCTTGGGCCAGGGATTTAGCCCAATGGTTCCAGCGCCTGTCTCGTAAGTGCAAGGACTGGAGTTCGATCCCTGGTACCATATACTATAATGCTGGGCCTGGTGGCTCACCTCTGTAATCCCAACATTCAGGAGGCAGAAGCAGGAGGGTTGCTGTGAGTTCAAGGCTAGCCTAGGCTACATACTGAGTTCAGGGCTATCCTGAACTAAAAAGTAAGACCCTGTCTAAAAAAAAAAAAAAAAAAAAAAAAATAGCCCTTTCTGGGCATGGTGATACACCCCTGTAATTTCAGCATTTAGAATGCTGAGGCAGGAAGAGGCCAGCCAGTTTGAATCCAGTCTTGGCTGCAGAGTGAGTTCAAGGCCAACCTGAACTACACCACAAGATCCTGTCTCAGAAAATAAATAAATAAATAAATAAATAAATAAATAAATAAATAAATAAATAAATAAATAAGGGCAAAGTAAAATTTTGACGATGTTTTACTACCTCCACCATCATTGTTGTCAACTTAGCCCCGTTAACGTTATAAACTGTGGTATTCCTTCCAAGGTTTTATATCATACTGGTAGTTATATCCAAAGCATAAAGAAGACTTGGTACTTCTGTGGGGATCCGGAAGCTGTTGAAAAATGAGGTAGGAAGGCAGAGTAGCCACGTGGCTAAAATCGCTTTGTCTGAAGACAGGAGTGGTGGCACACGCCTGTAATCCCAGCCAGCACCTGAGAGGCTGAGGCAGAAGGCTCACTGGTGAATTTGAGCCCAGGCTGGGCTACGTAGTGAGTCGAAGGCCAGCCTGAGCTACATAGCGAGACCCCATGTCAAAACTTAAAAATCAAGAAAGGAGAAAAGTGGGAGAGCGCTCTGGCGCATCAGATGTACCAGTATCCAGACTGGTGCAGTGAGGCAGGTGAAGTCCTCATCCCTCGTTTTACACACTCGTAGCAAATACAGTAAATACCAGCTGCCCTTACACAGCTGCCCATGGTAGTTGTGTCGTCAGTATAGAGATGAAATTCCACCAAGTGCAAATAGTGTCCTGGAGAATCTGTCCCTGGTGATACTGACCACTGCCCTTGTCCTGCAGATCTGGGTGAACAGTCCCCACACGGCCAGTGGCTACTACACAATCTACGACAGCGAGACTCTCCAAGCCGATCACTTCAACACTCGCCTCAGCTTTGGGGACGCTGCCCAGACGCTCTGGGCTCGAACGGGGTACCTCGGCTTTGTCCGCAGGACTGAGCTCACAGCGGCCACCGGAGGTATCTCCACTCCACGCTCACGCGGTGCTCTGTTCCGCGGCGCTCCCTCTGCCCCATGGAGTGTGGCGTGCAGTGCTGTTGGCTCCTGCTGTGCTCTGTGAATTCCTGTTCCTTTGGAGGAATCGTTGGGCCCCCGCAGTGCCGGAGGGAAGCGCTCAGGGCCATCCCATGTGACCGTAGGAGTGGGCATTAGACAGCCAGGAGTCAGAGATGCGCTGAGGGCACAAGGCTCTGCGCTTGGGGGCAGATGCACCTGAACAAGCTCCGGGAACAGGTGGAATATCTTTCAGCTCCTCTACTCATGCATACCCTTTGGGAGCAGAAGGAACAGTCCTAAGCGCTGGGTGTCGTGGCATAAAGCTATCATCCTGGTACTTGGAAGACTGAGGCAGGAGGACTGCCAGGAATTTAAGGTCAACTTGGGCTACATGGAGAGAACTTATCTCAGAAAATAAAAAACAAAAGTCACGCTAATCCCTGAAGACGACTTCATTCTAAGGAGCCATTCTGCCTCTAAGTGTTGTTCATAAGCCTCTTTGGCAAGGCTCTGGGATAGGATTCCCTAGGGTTATCTGCCCGGTTGGTTGGTCATGGCTTCTCTGCTGTGTGCCTTCAGCCTTTCAGACTGGCATCAGTAACCGCCTTAGAATACCCGGCACTACCTGTGTCATACTCTGAAGAGCTGATGTAGGTAGCTCTCAGGACTCTAAAGGCTGAGCGGATGAGGACTTTGACCCCTTGCATCTGGTGCACGCTGCCCAGAGCCGTCATTTCTCCTGAAAGCACGTATGAACTCTGTTCTCCTAACTCCATCATTACTCTGCACTCACTGAACCATATTTTTCCTTCTGTCAGAGCGTCACGACGCGCTGTATGTGGTGGGAGCTCTGGATGAAACACTGGAGCTCAGAGGATTACGATACCACCCCATCGACATTGAGACCTCGGTCTCTCGGATCCACAGGAGCATCGCCGAATGGTAATTCCCCTGTGCACATGGCTTTGGCACAGATTGGAGTCCATCTGGCTCTCTGGGCACAGTGGAGCATGCTGTAATGTCAGACTGATGCAGGCTAAAGCAGGAGGAGCACAAGTTCAAGTCCAAGTCCTGCCTGGACAGTTGAGCAAGACTGTCTCAAAATTTAAAAAGGGCTGGGGATATACCTCAGCTTTAGAGTGTCCCTGGGTTTAATTCCATGGATAGCCCAAAAAAAAAAATATAGATAGCCATATATACCAGATACCCAGAGATGTGTGTGAAGTTTCATGGGTGTAAAGAAATAAGTAGACTAGCCCCCCTCATGGGTGTGTTGTTCACAGTGCTGTTCATTCTTCCCAGCCCTGTGGGACAGAGCCTTTTTTTTAGTTTTTTGAGACAGGGTCTTGCTTTGTAGTTCAGGCTGGCCATGAGCTCCCTGTGTAGCCCAGGCAAGCCTTGAACTCACAGCAATCCTCCTGCCTCTGCCTTCTGAGTGCTTGGATGACAGGTATGAGCCACCACACCTGGCACTGTGGTACATGGTACTGGGAATTGAACTCGGGACCTTGTGCTTGTGAGGCAGACTCCAGAACCACTGAGCTAAACCTCTGGCCCCCTAGAGCTTTTTTTAAAGAAGAGACTCTCATAGCTAACTGGAAGGGGACAGGAGGTCCTTTGCCTCTCAGAAATCAATGTGGTATGGTGGGAAAAACCATGACTCAAAGGTTTAAAAAGCCACTTTAAAGGCTCAGCTCTGTATACTGCTTTCCTGTGAGTAAAATGATTTCTTCTACATCCCGATGATAGGAAGGATCAATGAGCACGTGTTCTGTAAATGCCAGAGGCAAGCAGGTGGAAGGATTGGTGTTTCAGTCTCCTCCAACCCCCTGTCCCTTCCACATTTTCCCTCATAAAATATTATCTAACTTAAAATTTCTTTAAATTTAAACTCTGGCTTTTACCTCCTGCTTTTTGTTCTGGGCTCTTGACTACACAGAATCTCTCCAGTTTCTTTCCTCCCTATGGAGTGGGTGTGTCCATCCCCAGGTTTACCTTCTGTAAAAGCCACCGCTCTTTTGATGGTCACTCATACTTTGTAGACATTTCTGCATCTGCAGAACTTCTTGCCTCGGTCAGTCTCTCCCCACGTCTGTGCAAGACTAACCAAGACGAGAGCACCTGTAGGCAGAAGAGTGTCCAGAAAGCATGCAGGGAAGCGGGTGCCATGGCCACCCTCCCACTGTAGATGTTTGGTGTTGTAACACCGTATTGCATAGTTTGTAATGACTGGAATCTATGAAAGAAAGATCTCACGTTGTGTATCACAAGTCAGGTCCTATGTCCTAATGCAATAAACCCGTACGGTGGCAGGTGACTTTCTACCGGAAGGCACCTGTACATAACAGGGGCCACTTACGTGGGGGACCGTGTACTCAGACAGTGTGAAGTCAACTTCTCTTCCTCTTGACTCTAAGAACATTAACAGGTAAAAGTTCTTTTGTTGTAAGTAACAAAAACTCTTCAGTAAAGCGTAAGCAGAAGGTAGAATTAATGGAAAAAATACCTGGCTATCTCAGAAATTCCAGAAAAGCTTTGACTCTGGGTCTCAGGACAGACAGGAGTGAAGGCCGGGAAGGCCACAAGGAGCTTCTCTCCTGCCTTGCAGAGTGGGTGGGCCTCTTCGCAGCCCTGCCCACCCCAGAGTTTTCATCTACCCATGTCCTCAGCTCGGGTGACCAGCTAATAACTTCCAGTCCCATGTCGACTCCCAGGAGATTGTGGGTGACTCAGCTGTGGTCGTCCGGTTAGGCTGTACAGCACGGAGGTTAGGATCCAGGAGGGCAGGCTCTCAGGGGGAGGGGCGGAAGCCCGGTAGAGGCTGCGGAAGAGGAGAGGTGATGGGGCAACACGCTGACCGATGCCATTGAAATTTCAGTGCTGTGTTCACATGGACCAACCTGCTTGTGGTCGTCGTGGAACTGTGCGGCTCTGAACAAGAAGCCCTGGATCTGGTCCCTTTAGTGACCAATGTGGTCCTGGAGGAGCATTACCTCATCGTTGGCGTTGTGGTTGTGGTGGACCCAGGTGTGATCCCGATCAACTCCCGGGGGGAGAAGCAGAGGATGCACCTCCGGGACAGCTTCCTTGCCGACCAGTTAGACCCCATCTATGTGGCTTACAACATGTAGCCAGCCTCGCCGACGTCGTCCTGAGATACGCAGACCGAAGACCGCGGCGAGGAGCGAGCTGTCAGATGATGTGAAATTGTTGAGCTGACTGCGTGGCATCCTTCATCTCATTCTGTGGGATTCTGCAATCATACAGCACACACGAGAGGGGAAATCTCCAGTGCAAATGAAAAAAATGTTAGCAGTCTGTTAGACCCGAGCTTCAGCATCGCGTGAGCAGCACGTTACTAAAACAATTACTTGCATGTTGCATTTTTTTCATCTGTTGTACATATTTGTATTTTTATCAATGCCGTTTTAGAATTTTGTAAGGAAGTTTAATGAATTCACGTGAAGGGGTAGCCTGGGTCACACAGATCCCCACTCTGTACTGTATTTTGCCATTTCCTCATAACTAGATGTTCTGCGGGTTTTCTTAACATAAAACTACTCAGCTTTCAGTCAACCCATAAGCAAAACTGATAACCCCATGAGTATGCGAATTACTTTATATATAAATCTCAACTGTAAAACATTTTGACAAGTGTTTCAGATATGTAAATACATATAATTCAGCTAAAGAATTGAAGAATTGGCTTACATAATTACAACAGAATAGAAACTTTTCTACTGTAAGAGAATTTCATTATTCTCTTAATGTAGTATAGTTGATCAGATAATGAAAAAGTGCAAATTGTTAGCAGGTTTTGCTGCACATTGTTTTGTCTCTATTGGCTGGTGTACTTCATAAACTAAAGCTGCCAATATTTGTTTTTAAAGCTCGCATTTCTGGAATCAGCTTAAGCTTCTAAAATTCATCCTGTTTCTGTGAGATGAAAATATCAATTTGAAAATCAAACTGTTTAAGACAAAGCTAAGATGCATTAGATCCCACCCTATCCTAAGGAACCACAAAAGCTCACTCTAGCCCCATCTTTGAAAAACTCTTTCGCATTCAGTGACTTCACAAAATTTAGAATTTGCTCTTTTTCCTGTCATTTGTAAACTGTGTCCACAGTTTCTCCACAGAGCTCGTCTTTTCCTGAAAACAGGAGTGTGCCCTCTCCCTCTGGTGGTGAGGGCAGGGAGCCCAGAGGCAAGAGTGGCAGGCTGTAAAGTGAGGTCAGCTGTCACATGGAACCGTAAGGCCAAATAACGGCACATCTCAAAACTGACCGGTTTGGGTGGCCAGAATAGCCAGGCTTATACTGAAACAGGGAAGTCTGATGTCAGAAGAAACTTTTGAAATAATTGGTGCCTAGGCCAAGCACACTAAGTGTGGGACTGAGTTTGGCCTCTGGCTCAATTTCCTTTTGATCTGATACTTCATGTATTTGAATATAGTTAAATTTTATTATTTTTTTCTTACAGAAATATTTTTAAAAATTAAAGAAAACCTCAAAAGTGAAAATAATTAACTTGTTAAATCAGAATGGTTCTCTTTGGCCCACTCTGATCTATTGTGTAAATATTTATTTAGACTATTTTAATAATACATATTATTTACCCCACTGTAACATCATGTAAACTAAATGTGTTTTTAAACAATTTGTAAGACTTGTAATTACCCTGAAAATAAGGTTTATTAAGCAGAGACCAGGCCCGTCGTGAGGCAGTGCTCCGGGGCCGCCTCTGCACAGTCTGGTGGCTCAGAACCACTTTCTGACTTCTTTTCACATTGTCCTCTTTCCCTCCTAGCTCATTTTCCACACTGGGAAGACCTTGAGATACTCTCAGTTCAAATCTCTTTTTCAACATTTTGGATGGAATTAATTGACACATGATGGAGGAGGTTCTAGGATGTACAGAAAAATATCATTTCCATTGGGGCTAATGAAATCCCAGTCTCTGGTAATGGTTAGGTTTGCAGAGAAAACAGCTCACTTATATGGGGAGTAATGTTATTAAAACAATTTTTAGTAATTCACTAACCAAAGCAGTGGAATCTGAGTACTAAATAGTTTTATCTCCATAATCCTCAAGTTCTAAGAAAAAATTATGGGCAGTTTCAGTCCTATGGGTTGATTGGTAATTCTTATAAATACAAGTTAGGTCATGAGTGCTTAGGAACTCATTGTCCACTGTAAATGTAATAATGTGACCCACATCTGTAATTTATACTTGATTTTAGCCAAAAGGCCAAGAAGTGATCACACCTGTAATTTTAAAAAATTCTAGTAACCACATTTAAGAACTAAAGAAAAAGGTTATATTGATCTTAATATATCTAACCGACCATTTCAAAAATACTGTTTTAATGTAAAATCTGTAAAAATTACTAATGAGGTCTTTCACCTTTTTATTAAGTCTTAGAAATACCATATGTATTAAATGCTTCTCAATTTGGATTAGTTACATTTCAAAGTCTTCAGTAGTCATATGTGGCTAATGGCTATCATGTTGGACAGCACAGGCCTTATACACATTCCTTCCAGTACAATACTCATCTCAGAGTTGTGGCCAGCTCCCCTCACTTAGGGCTCATTACCTGGTTTCCTTGTTCCTCAGGCCTCTGCCTTTATTTTTTCCTTTCTGACTCAGCAGCTTTGACTTTTGTGCATGTGCCCAAAAGCCACATTGCGCTAGTAGAAGGTAAGCCAAGAGCTGACCTTAGGGAGCCTCAGCAGTAACTCTGGCCAAGCATCTTTGGAGGGAGAAGATAGTCCTCTCTTAGTCCTTCCTTTTTAAAATTTGTTTAGTACCAGGGATTAAATAGGGACCTTGCATTTGTGAGGCAGGATCCAGAACCACTGAGCTAAATCCCTGGCCCTTAAATTTTTTGCTTTTTTTTTTTTTTTTTAGTCCTGTTGGTGTTTGTGGGTCGTCTGCATACTTAAGGTCTATCTTTAGGCCTCTGCTAAGGTCTGTTATAGACTTGAATAAAAATTTCTTTTTCTTTTCATGACATAATACTTGCCCTTTCTTTAAGTGGAAGTTGTGTGGTAGAACTATTAAAGCAGGCCGGAAAGGCCATTTTTGATAACAAAACCCGGCAGCCCTTCCAGTCCTCTGGAACTCATTCTTTGTGGGTTTTTAGGCTATAAAAAAGGGGGAAGTCAACAGCAAGCCTCCATTTTGTTAGGAGAAAGTTTTTTTGGTCAGCAAGTTTCTCGGCCTCTGTGGTCCTCATCAGAAGTTACTGAAATCGATCAGGAAGAGGCTGTCTGAAGAAAATTCCTAGGGCCTAGAGATTCTTAGAGCTGCACAAACACCATCTTGTACCTCAGTGACACCCTGGGATGTTCATTGTGCTAACTGCCACTAGGGAATCCACATGATTTGTTGTTGTTGTTTGTTGTTGTTGTTATGGGGTTGGGAGTGTCCTGGAGATTCTACTCAGAGCCTTTGCACTGAGCTACTGAGCTACATCCTCAACCTTTTCTTATTTTTTGAGTTAGGGTCTCACTAAAGTGCCCAGGCTAGCTTCAAACTTGTGATCTTCCAGTCTCAGCCTCTTGAGGGTCTGTGATTACAGACAGTGACACCATCGCAGGCTTCCACGCATCTTTAATTCCTGTGGCATAAAGGGCCCAGCTCTCCCCAGTACTGTACCAAGTTCCTTCCTTCTGCAGTTGTGTTGCCTCAGGCTGTTTTGGCACCATCACCTGTCTAGATCTTGAGCGTCTCCTTACTTGAGTCCCTGGGCAATCCTCGATTAATGCTTTTGTTGAATCAACAAAGGGCCTGAGGCCTTAAGTTTGTGTTAAGGTCTCTGCCCCAGGCATGGTGCTCAATTTCTTGGCCAAATAAATTACTTTCCTTAAATATCCAGGAATCTTTAAAGCAATGAGGAGTTACCACCTCATACTCAAACTCCAACATGATCTATGCCTTAGTGTGTTTTTTGTTGTTGCTTTGATGTAAAGCAAGAGTATTTGGAGCAAGAAGTTGCAGTACTCCAAATATGCAATAGGCCTTTTTTCATTCATACCATATTTCCGGTTTAGGTATATGTAGACGGGCCATGTTATTTGTCCAGAGGAAGAGATTGTAAAGGAATAAGAATAATTTTCTAGTCCTAAATGCTGTTTTGTTTACTTTGTCAAGATATTTACCCGTGTCAAATTCAAACTATAGTACTGTGTAATTATGTATAAAGTTTTTTATTTATTTGAAATTAGACTAGATACACATTTTTAAATTTAACATCTTGCTGGACAGTGTTCTATTAACTCATTGAATGTGTTTCCTTTGTCTTGTGTTAATAAATATTGACGCCTGATTGTGTTTAATCCTTCACATGTAGAGTGCCAGGTGGAGATTTGATAGATTCTGTGTGTGCTGGGGATTGAGGGACTGAAATGGCACCCAGGACCTTGGGTGTGTTAAGCAAGCGTCTACCACTGTGGTGCGGCCTCAGCCTGAGAGATTGTAGATTTAATTTCAGGCAGTAAAACACATGGTAGGTGGAATAAACTAATGAAGGTGAACGGAGATCCAGAATTGGTTCAGTTAAAAGGGGACAGATCAAGGAGCGGTGGTAGTATTTGAAAACTAAAGAAGTGGGGCCCAGGATTTAACTCAGTGGTTCCAGCATCTGCCTTGCAAGCCAAGGTCCAGAGTTCAATCCCTGGTAACCACACACTACAGTGCTGGGCATGGTGGCTCACACCTGTAACCGCAGCACTCGGGAGGCAGAGGCAGGAGGATTGCTCTGAGTTCGAGGCTTGCCTGGGCTACATAGTGAGCTCAGGGCCAGCCTGAACTACAAAGCAAGACCCTGTCTTACAAAAAAAAAAACTAAGGAAGCTATTAGGACTTTCTGAGGTAACAATTATAGTTTAGTTTTCCTCTTGCCCGTGTGACATTTGGTAGTTTTAAGCTATTGTTCATACAGACACAAAAATACACACACACACACACACACACACATACCCTGAAAAAAACAAAAATCACAAGCATAGTGGTACATATTTGAGTTCTCAACACTCTGGGACGATGAGGCAGGAAGATCACATGTTTGCCCCCAGCCTGGGCAATTTATCAAGGTGCGATCTCAAAAGAAAAAGGCCAGGTGGGGCTAGGCATGTAGCTCGGTGTGAAAGCTCTGGGTTATCCCTTGGGGGGGGGCAGGGGATATTGATCATAAACTTATTTTTTAAAATCTGTAATTAAGGGCCGGAGGGTTAGCTCAGTGGTTCCGGCACCTGCCTCGCAAGTGCAAGGACCTGAGTTCGATCCCCGGTTACCACATATAATGCTGGGCGTGGTGGCTCACGCCTGTAATCCCAGCTCTCGGGAGGCAGAGACAGGACAGGAGGATTGCTGAGTTTGCGGTGGCTTGCCTGGGCGCCATAGTGAGCTCAGGGCCAGC
>PVIC010020166.1:0-29790 GCA_004025085.1 Thryonomys swinderianus | reverse complement strand
TTGTCTTACATCTTCTACTAAGTAAATCTGAAACCCAGGAGAAGCCACAGTGAGGTCCCACATCTGCAGTCCCAGTGTTCCAGGGGGCTAAGGCAGTAGATCAGCAAAAGTTTGAGGCCAGTCTAACCTCACAGTGAATTCAAGGGCATCTTAAACTATAAAGCACAGTCTTTTCTAAAAAATGAGCAAATAAATAAACAGCACAAGAAAAAATATATTTGTGCACTATGGACTCTTAAAATACAGAAGGGAAACTGGCAAAGAACCTTAGAACCCAAAGAGCAACACTGTAGCCTTCTCTCCCTTTTTTTTTTTGTTTTTCCTGATGTATCCTAAACTGTGTGGCAGAGAAGGTAATAATCTGCGAACGTCTAAGGCAATGGATGCAAACTTGCAGCATGACCGCTGCAGCTGACTGTTACTGAAAGCTCTAAAAAGATCACCATTACTATCCTAAGGGATCACAGATGCCCCCCCCAACACACATACAAAGTCTTGTGCTAGCTAAAAACCTGAAACAAGTAACGCAGCATGGCAGAAAACATTCGGATCCCTTTGTGATGAAACAAAGGGTTGATTGACTTAATGTTATACTATTTAAATAATGTTAATTTCACATCATAGTATATTTAAGGTACAGAATCACAAGGGGATGGGTAAACATTACCTAAATACTTTGCAATTCTTCCTGAGAAAAAACAAAGGGCATTTTAAGTTGTGTACATGTATAATATTTATTAAACAGTTGGAAAAGTATAACTGTTATTATATTTCTTGAAAATTTAGTATGGTTTAAAGAACTGTTCAAGTTTACAAGAGATGGACTCTAATGGTTAACTTTATAAGTAAACTTGGGCAGGCCATGGCACTAGATATTTGTCTTAAATGTTGCTTTGAAAAATTTTTAGATGTGATCAAAATTCAAATCTTTGAATCTAAGAGATCACCTTCCTTAATGTGAATAGGCCAGTTACTTCAGTTCAGGACCTAAGGAAGGAAAAACTGACTCCTATGTCAAAATTTGTATTCATTTTCTAACTATAAATGCATCTCTTTCCAGGGTCTCCCCTGGGGCAGCCCAGACAATAGATTTCATGTTTGCCAGCTCCTCTCTTTTGTAAGCCAATTTCTGAATTCTTTTTCCATCTCTGTCTTCCTCTGCGTACACACACACAAACACACACACACACACACATACACACCATATGCACAAATGCACTACATTATTTGTTTATTTTCTCTGGAGAATATTGACTAATTTCGAGTAGAATCCACTCAGTTTGATGGAGAACATCTAACAGACCCTTCAGCTATCTTCATGTCCAATATTAAGAAGTCAAATTAAGAATAAGAACAAACCAAAAGCTATAAATGTCAAAAAGTAAGAAATGAAACTCTTCTTATTAGGTGACATGATAACCTACATATAGAATGCTGCGCTTCAGAAACAGAACACTTAAGAAGAGTAATTAGGCTCAACAAGAACAAAAATAAAAGAAATATATGTAAAAATGAGGTTCTACATATGCAGATGTTTTTACATATCAGCAGTGTATATCTGGACACTAAATATATATGTAAAGCCATTATGATTTTTGAAAATAAGAGAACTATTTAGATACACATCTAACAAAATATGTGTTTTACATTAAAGCTAAAAGGTATTTGTGAAAGAAATGAAAGAACACTTACAATGGGAAGATGTAATGTGCTCATGGACTGGAAGCCTCCGAATATTGTTCAGAAAAGTAATCATGTTCACCTCTCAATTAATTGATTATAGTTCTTTTATAATGCTTATGGAAAAGTTGCTATACTGGTTCAATGAAATTTTTACTAAAATTTTTTTAAAAAGTTTCCTAAAATTTAGTGAAAAATTTAGTGAAGAATTAAAAATTTTTGAAAAGGAAAATAAAAACAAACCAGTGTATCCAAATTTAAGGCACATAAATATTCCCAACTGCTTTTGACAAAAGTACAAAAGCAATTCAGTGTAGAATTTACAGATTTTATACTGGAGCAATGAAAGCTCTGTATACAGAAAAGAAAATGATTTTTCATAAAAAGGTTCACACATTATTCACATTTAACTTAAATTGTATCATGAAGCAAAGTGTAAAATTTTAAAAATTTGGAATAAAACATAAGAAAAATATTCAAATTCTAGAACAAAGCAAAGCTCTTAAAACTTGACTTCAAAAGTATAATCTATGAAAGGAAAAAACTGATAATTGCATTTCATCAGGATTAAAAATTTTGCTCTAAAAGAGATCCTGTTTTAAGGATGAAAAGAAATTCTATAGACTGGGAGCACATATTTGCAAATGATATATTCAACAAAAGCTGGTATTTAGATTAAAGGGGAAAAAAACTTTCCAGACTAAACATAAGACAAGAATAGATATCTTACTGAAGAGGATTTAGGCAAATAAGCACATGAAAAATTATTAATATCATTAATGATTAAAGAAATCCAGCAAAAACCAAGACAACTCATCACTGTATAGTTATTAGGTTCGCTTAAATGAGTTATATTTATAAAATCAAGTACTGCCAATGTTTGTAGGAAAAGTGACTCACAGATTACTGGGGGAATGTCAAATTATGCAGCTACTCCAGGAAACATTCTGACAGTTTCTTACAAAGCCAAAGATGCAACCACCATAAAACACACTGTTGAAGTCCTTGGGCTTTTATCCCAGAGAAAGAAAAATGTATGTGCACACAAAAACCTGTTTGCAAAAGTAAACGTGCACTTTATACATAACAACTCCAAACTAGAAAGCATTCCGATACCCTATTATATGTGAATAGTTTTAAAAATTGATGATACAGGCCGGAGGGTTAGCTCAGTGGTTCCGGCACCTGCGCAAGTGCAAGGTCCTGAGTTCGATCCCCGATAACCACATAAAATGCTGGGCGTGGAGACACGCCCACCAACAATCAACACCGCATACCACAATGCTGGATGTGGTGGCTCACGCCTGTAATCCCAGCACTCGGGAGGCAGAGACAGCAGGATTGCTGAGTTCGCGGCGGCTTGCCTGGGCACCATAGTGAGCTCAGGGCCAGCCTGAACTACAAGGCGAGACCCTGTCTCAACAAGCAAAAAAAAAAATTGATGATACATTCCTACAATAGATTTCTTTTCAGTAATACAAAGGAGTAATCTATCAATGAATATATACCCTAGATCAGTCTCCATTCTAATTACACTGAAGGAAAATGCCAAAACCAAAAGTGGACATACTGTATCATTTTACTTACAAAATGTTCTTAAAATGACAAAATCATAACCCTGGAACGTAGATTAGTGATTGGCAGCAGTGAAGACATGAAAGAAGTGGGAAGAAAGCAAATGAAACTATGAAAAGGCGACATGGGAATCTTCCTGGTGACAAAAATAGGCTCTACGTTGACTGCACTGATGTCAGTATGCTTGTTATGACATTACAGTATGATTGTACTATATACTGTCATTGGTAAAAGCTGAGGAAAGGGCACATGAGATCTCTGTTATTTCATATAAAAAGCAGGTGAATGTACAGTAATCATAAATGAACAAAGTCAATAATATAAATCCTTAACAAATAAAAACTCACATTGGCTGTAATTTGTAAGAAGAGCATGTCATATGATACAAAAATGCACCATAACCTTCCTATATACAATGCTTTTTGAAATGAGGTGAAGTTTAAATGTAATTCTTGAGCTAAGTCTTAATGAAAATTTTGGTAAATACAATTCCTACAGAGATAAAAATAAGCATATTGTGTTTAAATATTGGACAAATTTGTATTTTATTACCGATTCTTTAGAGAAATACACTTACGCTTCTATTGGTAACACTGCCTTTGTGACATAAAGAGGTATAATGTCTGACAGAAAGCATGAATCAAGATTTCTATAATCCTTTCCCTCTCATTTTTTATATTTGTAATGCATACAGATTCTGTCTCTTTGGTGAGTCATGTTGTAAAATGTATCTCTGCTTAGATTACATATCAATATATCACTCTCTAGTGAAGGCTCTGGTTTTCTAGGAGAGCGTTGGGATGTTATTTAGATATAGTCGAAACATCTCACCCAAGCAGAGGCTTCAGTATAAAAATAACTGAAAAGTACTTTCAATTGGAGTTGAAATTTCATTGAACAATGGTAATATATTTCAGAAGCTAATGCAGTTTTAACTTTGGTCAACAAGCAGAAGTGGCAATATAATCTCAGGCTTCTGTGTAATAGATTATATAAAACTTTAAAAAAATTATTGTAAATATGCATTAATAAAGATTGGAAAGATTTTACTTATAGAGAAAAATTTAATCGTGGAGTGCATGTTTGGTATCTATAATGTTTCTTGGGTGTTGTTTGCAATGGAAATATGTCATTTCCCCATAGGTTTTGAAGGATAGTTTCTCGGGAAATGTCAATGTAGGTTGGAAGTTGTTTTCTTTTAGGGCGGAAATATTTCACTCCAGGCTGCCCTTGAGTGTTTGCCTTGAAAAGTCTGCTGAGATTCTAATGATTTCCTTTGTATGCAATTTGTTTCTCTTTCTGACTCCTTTCAATATTTTGTTCTTCTGCTGGGTTTGTGGAATCTTTTTTTTTTTTTTTTTTTTTTTTTTTTTTTTTTTTTTTTTTTTTTTTTTTTTTTTTTTTTTTTTTTTTTTTTTTTTTTTTTTTTTTTTTTTTTTTTTTTTTTTTTTTTTTTTTTTTTTTTTTTTTTTTTTTTTTTTTTTTTCTTTTTGAGACAGGGTCTCGCTTTGTAGTTCAGGCTGGCCCTGAGCTCACTATGGTGCCCAGGCAAGCCGCCGCGAACTCAGCAATCCTCCTGTCTCTGCCTCCCGAGTGCTGGGATTACAGGCGTGAGCCACCATGTCCAGCATTGTGGTATGTGGCATTGATTGTCGGTGGGCGTGTCTCCAGGCCCAGCATTATATGTGGTTACCGGAGATCGAACTCAGGACCTTGCACTTGCAAGGCAGGCGCCGGAACCACTGAGCTAACCCTCCGGCCCTGGAATCTTTGTTATTTGCCTAGATGTAATTTTTTTAGATCATAGCCACTTGGAGTCCTATATGCCTCACTTATCTGTATGTCAAATTCTTTTCCTTTTCTTGTAAAGTTTTCTGCCATTATATCTGTGAACAGTTTTCTTTATTATCTTTTACATAATCTTCTGTTCCTTCACTGACTCCAATCAGTCTTGTGTTATTCTTTTTTTTTTTTTTTTTACATTGTCTAGCAGCTGCTGGATTCATTTCTCATGGCCTCTGTTATTTTCATAAATTATTCTTTTCCTGTTAGCTGGCAGTGATACTAACTTCTATGTCTGATGTTTGGTCTTTCTTTCATTCATCCTGTTTTCAAACTTTCATTGGAGATTTTACTTTCCTGGAAATCTGTTTGAAACTATTTTACAGACCCATTACTTTGGTAATCTGATATTTTATTATATTTCTGATCTTTTCTTTATTATTATTAATCATATTTTTCACTGTGGAGACTATGTCTGTTTTTGTCTAAGAGTTCATTTCTGATTTCATTTTATTTGATCCTCTTTTGTTACCAGCTCAGAGAGCACTGGTCCTTGAGCTTTGGTTTGTTCTATTTCCATTTTCCCTGGATTCCTCTGTGGGGATGACCTTTGTATCTGAGTTTTTAAATTTTTTCTCATTTCTATTTTTTTGCCATTGCTGATGGTTTTGGTTTCATTCCTTCTGGGCAATGTTTATTGCAAATCTCTCTTTCTAATATTTGAATCCCTTAGGAGATGACTACTTCCTGGGTTGTCCTCTTTAGATATGTAATGATGTAAGATAAAATAATCTCAGTTTTGGCACACCATGGAAGGTGTGAAAGATAGAAAAAGGAACAAGATGTGCAGGGTGAGTTTGGACAAAGTAAAAATTTTAGTAAAAATTTAAAAAAAAACATGCTCTACACTGTGAGGTAAGGCTGCCATGGAGGAGTGAATACATTGTCAATGACATTGTTTTCTTATCTGGTCAGAAAATGAGATATAGTCATAATGTAGGACCAGAATTCTCACTCAAAAATACAGGAAGTAACAATGCCGGACGTGGTGGCTCACGCCTGTAATCCCAGCACTCGGGAGGCAGAGTCAGGAGGATTGCTGAGTTCGCGGCGGCTTGCCTGGGCACCATAGTGAGCTCAGGGCCAGCCTGAACTACAACACGAGACCCTGTCTCAAAAAGCAAAAAAAAAAAAAAAAAAATACAGGAAGTAATATCTTAGCATAACCTATTATGCGTTGATATGCAACAACTTTTTAAAAGGTTATAAAGTATTGTTTTTGCTGTTTCATTTTGTTAAATTAGCACTGTAGAAGTTAATGGTTTATATCTTATTTTTGTTTCCGTGAGTAAAGATATTTACTATAGATCTCAGTTCATCCAGAAGGAGAAACTTTCACTTGTTAAGAATAAATCATACAGGTCCAGATTCAGGCTTAACACTGCTTATTCATTTAAATAAAAATTTTTAAAGTCAGTTCTATTCAAATGTACTCTGTTCAACAAGGCCTTGGAATTCAGCTGTTGTTGTATGTTATGATTATCTCATGGTTATGTGATTATATTGTGGTTATCTCATTGCTATAATGATATTATATGCTATAACAATATGGTTTTAGGGAGGAAATTTGTTGATATATGGACTGGATCTAATACTGTGAAAATGTTACAGAAGCTATGTAGGACATATGACTATCTCTCCCAAATTGAATAATTTTATATTTTCTATTATGATGGTTAAATTGTTGCCAAGCCAGATCCCTTCAGCTCTATATCCCCAAACCCTAAAAACTTAGTTAATGTAAGATTAACCTATGGAAATCTTTTAGTAGTTTTTCTGTTTTTTAACACTTCCACATTTTTTTAAATTGAATGGTTTATTGGCACATTTTATATACACTTCACAATAACACTCAACATTGGGGAATTTGTACTAGTATATGACAGAAGTTAATTCTCATTTTTACCCATATCCCTACCCACCCCACAACCCCCACCCCCTATATACATGTTCTTTCTTTTTCTTTCCAAATCATATTTACTCTTTCCCTTCATTATGTTCCCCCACCACATTCCTTTTGAATATTTCCTATTTTACAAAATCTATCGTTCATTCTAAAACTCATTTATATTTACAGGTTCTTATACCAGAGAAAAGATATGGTATTTACATATCTGGGATCTATTTATTTCACTTATTAGTGTGTCCTTAAAGTGTATTCATTTGCATATAAATGAATGAAACTTGTCATTCTTTATTGCAGAGTAATACTCCACTTTATAACACACACACACACACCCATATCTTTTTTTTCTAGTCTTCAGTTGATGGGCATCTGGGTTGTTTCCAAGATTAGGCTATCATAAACAGAGCTGCTATGAACATGGGTGTACATATGATTTTACAATAAGATTCTTTTGATTACTTCGGTTATATTCTTAGCAGGGGAATGTCAGGGTCAAATGGGATCTCTAATCCTAGTTTTCTGAGAAATTTCCACACTAATCTCCACAGTGCTTGTATAAGACTACAATCCCACAAAGAGTGGATAAGGGAGGCTTTTTCCTCATAACCATGCCAGCATTTATTACTGGTTGATTTCACACTAGCAGCCATTCTTTGTGGAGTGAGATGTAATCTCAATGTTGTTATCATCTGCATCTCTTGAATGACTAGTGATGTGGAACATTTCTTCATATGCTTCTTGGCTGCTTTGACTTATGCCTTTGAGAAGTGTCTGTTCATTCTATTTTGTGTTTTTAAATTCGTACATATTTGTTACACAAAAAGATCACATTCATTGTAGGGAATTTGTGCCTGTACATAATGTAACTCAATTTTTTTTTCCTATCCCTTCCCCTTCCTTACAATATATATATATATATTTTTTTGAGACAGGGTCTCGCTTTGTAGTTCAGGCTGGCCCTGAGTCACTATGTAGCCCAGGCAAGCCTCGAACTCAGCAATCCTCCTGCCTCTGCCTCCCGAATGCTAGGATGACAGGCGTGAGCCACCACGCCCAGCACTGTGGTATGTGGTATTGATGGCTGGTGGGCACGAGTCTCCATGCCCAGAATTATATGTGGTTTCCAGGGATCGAACTCAGGACCTGGCACTTGCGAGGCAGGTGCTAGAACCACTGAGCTAACTCTCTGGCCCTCCCTTTTCCTTTTTAATGGAATTTTCTTGTATGGTGTATTACTTTATTTCTTTCTTTCTTTTTGTTTTTTAGTAAGGTGTATTTCTACAAACAGAAGAGGGTTAAGAATCAAACGTCCTTTAATAATTTCACATTACAATTTACTTTTATTCCATTATTTCCATATGAAAGCTTTAAAATCTTTGGTATTTCATAAGTAATCACCTACTTGAAACCTTACTATAAAGCTCAGTGATAAAAAATGCATGATACTGTCAAAGTAACAGACCTGAGGATCAGTGGAATAGATTAGAAGATCCAGAAACAAACTCAGATACACTAAGCCACCTCATCTTTGACAAAGAAGCCAAATATCTTCAGTGAAGGAAAAATAGTCTTTAACAAATGGTGCTGGAAAAACTGGGCTTTAACTTGGCAAAGACTAAAGCTAGACCTATATCTGTCACCGTGTACAAAACTACCCACCCTACACTCCCCCATCCAGTACACATAGCCTTTCTTTTTTTTAATCCTATTTATTCATTCCAAATTACTTTCCCTTACTCTTTTTCCCTTTGAATATTTCCTATTTCACAAAATCTAGAGTACATTTTAGAACTTATTTATGTCTAAAACTTCTTATACCAGGAAAAGGATGTATTTACATATATGTGACCTATTTACTTCACTTATTAGTGTGTCCTCAATGTGTGTCCATTTGAGTATAAATGATTCAAACTTACCATTCTTATGGCAGAGTAATTCTCAATTTTATTTTTTAAAAAAGCAAAATAAAAGCTTCTTTCTCCAGTCTCCATTTATTGGACATTTGGGTTGTTTCCAAGATTTAGCTATTACAAAATGTGCAGTTATTAAAAGACTTATGTCTTTGTTAGTTGAATATCTTTCTGAGTTAGTCATTCTTGTAATAAAGTACCAAAGATAACAAACTTTACAAAAGAGACTCTTATTTAACTCATAGTTTCAAAAATATGAATTGATGACGGTTTGTTTCCAGTTGCATTTCAAGCTTTTCCAAGGTCATTGCATCATTGTGGGAGCCATGGTAGAGAACACTTTGACCTGAGAGCAGATGGAAGCCGGAAGAGAAAGAAGCCAGTGTGGTGTGTCAGTATCACTGTCAAAGGCTGCTCTCAGTGACTTTCTCTTGGGCCCACTTCACAAATTCCCAACAGCACCATGGACTGAAGACCAAGTCTTTAATACATTGTCCTTTAGGGAAAATTAATCTAAACATAGTAATTATGAATAACAACTCTTTCTTTAAAATACCATTTTGTAAAATTGAGTATATGTTAACCAGACATCTACATAAATTCTCATATGACTATTTTTTAGAATATATTTTTTCATTTTCTAATTTACCTCACAATATTTCTGTTGCCTGTTCTCTCCATCTCGTGAGTAACTTAAATTGCCATTAGTTGCAAATTATTGAGCCCTATGATGCCTGAAACAAAATTTTGTAGAGTTTTTTTTGTTTGTTTTTATGTCTGCTTGGCTCCTCCAGCATGTTCTTAGACCTATTTTTATTTTGCTCTGAGGCAGAGAACTGATAAAATGATACTACAAATCAGGTATATTAAATAAGATTTTGAAAATCAAAATGGTTAAGAAAATGTCTTCTCCATAATCATTTAGGATTTGAACAAAAAATTTCAGATAAAAACAAATACACTTAGTGTCACCAGAATGTCAGTAATTTTTTTTCCAGTACCAGGTTTCAAACTTGGGCCTTTATGGGTCCAACATTGGTGTGGTACCACTTGAGCTAAATCTGCAGAACCTGTGGTAATGTTTTATTTGAGGACCTGTGATTGAACAGGCGGCATCATGTACACTAAGCAGTGATCCATCACTTTGTTACACCTATAGTGCTTTTTTATTTTTAAATTTTAATTTTGATGCATTTGAAACTTTAATTTATACAGAATTTAGGGTATCCTCATTTCTCATACTGTCTCCCGGCTTTAGCAGAAGTGCTATATAAATACTTCCTTTCTCATTAGCAGAAGTGCTATATAAATACTTCCCTTCTCATTACATGTCAATGTTTAAAACATGTAAATGCTTAGAAATATTAGAAATTTAAAATTTTATATACAGATAATATTCTTAAGATTTCAACATATGCACACAAGGAGATAGACCCATGTCTTCTAAATTTAATATATATATCTTTTATATTAGTACTCTGGTAAGTATTTAAGGCTTGATTGCTTAACTCATACATTGTCCATACAACTTTAAGAAAATTATGGATTTATATTTAAGCATGAAGGGCAGCCCATATAATGTTTTGGTTGCCAACCATGGTGTGGTGATTGTTTCTTTTTAAGTCATCAATCTCTTCCATTTGACTATTATACTTGTTTTTCTTTGTTTCTTTTCCTTCTATGTAAATTTATTTTAAGCTGATTTTACCAAATAGGTAGTTCTTGGCTTTAACATTTTAGATTCATATAAATGTTAAACATAAATTATACCAGGGACTTACATAAAATTTTTACAAATCCAAATTTATTAAAACTTCTGCATGACCTTTTGAGGAATAGCATGAACATTTCCATTTTTCAGATGGAAATAATGCGATGCAATTAAGTTTCTTATCTCAATACTTCAATTAATAAATGATAAGGTAGATTAACACAGTCTTTAGCTTGTTTCCATGACCTATACATTGGAGGAGGCTACCTATGATTATTGAAACATTGATGAAAATTTAGTTTTATAGAAATATGTGTGAAATACAAAGCAAGATGTAGTCTCTGAAGAATTCAATTTTTTTACTTCTCATTCATGTCCTGTAAGTTAATCAGTTTTACAATTAATTGCACTTTTTAATATGCAAGTGCTTTCTTCTTGATCCATCAGAAAGGAAGACATTCATACATGCACGTAGACACACCAATTACAATGAAAACCTGGAATACCTGTTTTCAGACCATGGTTGCTATCAGATCTGGTAACAAAAGAACAATATCTGCCATAGTACATAATGTTCATTACCTTCTGTCACTGCCTGAGCTTATTAGAAGGATCTTTTCAAGAGTTATTCTTAGTCCATACAGCTAGAAAACTTACTTTTCTTTTTGGTAGTATTAAAAGGGTATGTAGGAAGATACTCAGGGATAACATTTCTCAAGTCATTGAATTAGAATCATCATATGAAAGTATGGCTGGGTTACCATGCCCTATAAATTTATTATATTTATTTATTGTCTTATTCATTAATCAATTTTTAATGTTCATTAAACGCTAAGCATACAATTCTAGGATTGAAGGCTGTGGAATTGTTACACTTTTCCATTATAAAATATACATACACATTTTAACGTGGTTGACCTTCAAGCCAAATTACAGCCTCCATATCTTCAACTTGGAAAAGATTTCTGAGTAGCACATCTTTAACCATATAAAACTCTTTGATTTCATTTCCATTCTTTCTCTTTATATGAATTTTTAACATGATAGTTAGCAGCCATTATATATTAGCAACACCTGTATCAATGAAAAATGCTTGTGAGTTATATATATATATAAAACAAATGAATGCACTATTTTTGGCAAACTATATGGGAGTAATGATATGCTAGTTTTTCATCACAGAACTGATCTATGACTTTGAAAGAGAATTGAAAGTTTAACAAATGGCTGATGAAGTAATGAATCTTAAACCTGAACTTAGTCCATATAAATGTCTTGAAAAAATATGTTAAAAAATTAGGAAAGTGTCAGATGCAAAAAAGAAATATCCTTTATCATGACTGGGGAAATAAGTAACTTTTCAAAATAAAAGTATTCATATAAAATACATCCTAAGATAATGTTTGATTGGATGTTGAATTCAGCAGAGAATGAATAGGAAGCTCATTTTGGTCTCAATCTGGAAAATGATTTTGAATAATTCTGTCCTCATCAGACTTGCTATTTAGGCTTCTGTTTTCATTGTGATATTCTTGGTGTCTAAAGCAATAACTACACGTGTGGTGTTCAATGACTATTTGAGTGAATGAGAAAATTCTGTAGGAAAAGAAACTCAGACTACTGCTACTAATGAGCAAACCTTCTGGAATTTTACATTATAAAATTATTTATCACAAAGAAGTAAATATAAACAGACATTTGTATAAAAATTTCCCATGTTCAAATATTGTGTAAGAAGTGACAAAATTGTTATATGACTTCACATTTAGCTGAAACAAGCTGTGACTATCCTGATTTGCAAACTATACTTAGTACACAGGACACTTTCCGTACAATCATTTTCTATTAAGAAAAAAATTTGAGCACAGTACTATCACATAAGTGAAGTTAGAGCAGGAAAATTATATTTTCTAACTTAGATATAAACCCATTAAATATTATTTGAGTCTTCACCTGGTACTGCCATATGAATTTGAAAAGGAAAGCATCCTTTCTTATAATATTTCAGATTTGAATTTAACATATTTAAATCTTTAAAAATGCATAAAAAGAATAAATGAAAAATATTTCTTCTCATGTGATATGCACTCCACTTTAAGTTAAATATCAGTATATACTTCTCTAAAGCAATTTTAAGAATAAAACTATGTGGCCCTGCATTGTTTTTAAATGTACTATAAAATAGACAGTGATATCTCGATAGTTTTGACAGCTTGGGTGCCTGCAGCCAGCCATTCTGGATCTATGACAATATCATAATTGCTAATGAGTGTCTTTTCATTCCCTGGGAAATAGAAATATCTAAGGAGGTGCTAGATGTATGGCATTTTTGTTCAAGTGCTTCATTCAAACTGTGCATGGTACCACATACATGTAATCCTAGGACTAAGAAAGTGGGGTGGGAAGATAGCAAGTTCAAGCCCACGTCATTTAGTGAAAAATAAAAATGTGGCTTAGCGGGCCGAGGGTTAGCTCAGTGGTTCTGGTGTCTGCCTCGCAAGTGCAAGGTCCTGAGTTCAATCCCCAGTAACCACATACAATGCTGGGCATGGAAACTCATGCCCACCGGCAATCAATACCACATACCACAGTACCGGGCGTGGTGGCTCACACCTGTAATCCCAGCACTCGGGAGGCTGAGACAGGATGATTGCTGAGTTCGAGGCTTGCCTGAGCTACATAGTGAGCTCAGGACCAGCCTGAACTACAAAGCAAGACCCTGTCTCAAAAAAAAAAAAAAAAAGGTGGCTTAGTAAAAATTCCCTGGGTTCATTTTCCATTACCAAAACCAAACAACAGTTATTCATTCAATAAAAATTTATTAAATATTTGTTTCATTAATTATACCTCCTTTAACTCAAAAATACTAGCTATAGATATATCCATCGCAAGGAAACAATATTATTTAGAAATAAATATTTAATCTAAGCAATCTGTAAGTTAAAAATGAGAAAATAGAAATAGAACATCCAGGCCGGAGATGTAGCTCAGTGGTTCCAGTGCCTGCCTCACAAGAGCAAGGTCCTGAATTCGATCCCCGGCAACTACATGCAATGCTAGGCGTGGTGACTCAGGTCCACCAGCACTCAGTACCACATACCACAGTGCTGGGCATGTTGGCTCACACCTGTCATCCCAGCACTTGGGAGGCAGAGGCAGGAGGATTGCTGAGTTCGAGGCTTGCCTGGGCTATGTAGTGAGCTCAGGGCCAGCCTGAACTACAAAGTGAGACCCTGTCTCAAGGGAAAAAAAAAAAAAATAGAACATCCTACATTTTTAATGTGAAGAAGTTAATTAAAATTAGTACATTTCAAGGTAAACATGCTTAAATGATATTGTAGAAAATTTTCATTAACATAAAACATTGTCATGTTTTTAAATAAAAATACATACTTAATATGCTTATAGAAGTGTAGTGTGTAAATGTAGAAATAATTACTTTTATGTCTGTTGAAGTAAAGAGAAAGTCAAATTTTGTTATTCAACGCATCCATGGAGAGACTACAACTCACTATATGTACATACAGGTGCATACATACAATTTACATCCACATTAGGACAAAATTACAGATAATGTACATGTGAAGTGAGTATTTTTGTAGAGAATAAGGTAATGTATGAATTATAGGTGATATTTACACTGTAGCTGAATTTGAATCAATCACATTTTTCTTAATTTTCTCTAATCTCTGCCTGCCATTGTATTTATAACATCTGTTGGCCAATAGTTTTTCTTTTTCTAACTTGGAATCCCAATGAATATCAGAAAAAGCCAGTAGTGTTATATAAACCACATAGAATGCCTAATGATAAACATTTGGACTTTTTTTTTTTTTTTTTTTTTAGGCAGGGTCTCGCTTTTGTAGTTCAGCCCTGAGCTCACTATGTAGCCCACGCAAGCCTGGAACTCAGCAATCCTGCTGCTTCTGCCTCCTGAGTGCTGGGATTACAGGCGTGAACCATCGAACCCAGCATTGTGGGTGAGGTACTGATTGTTGATGGGCATGAGTCACCACGCCCGATATCATGTCATTGTATGTGGTTGTCTGGATCAAACCAGGGACTTTGCGCTTCCTAGGAAGGCGCTAGAAACACTGAGCTAAATCTCTGGCCCTACATTTGGACTTTTGATGGTTATTACTTACACACTTATGTCGGTCCCTTGAGAATTACCTCTCTCTGTTTTGTTTTTGTTTTTGTTTTTTTTTTGTTGTTGTTGTCTACATGGCAGACAATTTACATGTGACATAAAAATAAAATACAAGTATTGAAACCTGAAAGTGATACAGAGTTTGAGGATAAAATACTAGAAAAGTATAAGAGAAATGCCCTAAAATTATTACTAACATAAAGTAGATTGGGAGACTGTTTGGATAAAAATGATATTTATCAATTTAAAAACATAATGATTAATATGTTAGAGACACATGCAGGGGTTAAGGCCACAGAACCAATTTTTGTCATTTTCTGTGTAATTTTTACTATTAGTAACATAGCTGATTTTTTGAAGTAAATACTACAGATTTAATGCACTCCTATACTTTTTCATATCCTTTGAAAAAACCCAGGAATGATCTCTCTTCATAGTGAAATTTATCTTTATTTACTGTTGAAAATTTACCTTCCCTATGCTTTCATGTAGAAATCAAATGTACTGTCCATGGTCCATCTTCACTTGCCTTTGTTCTGTAGGAAAGCTTAGTGGTATTTGTAAAAATTTTAACCTCAGTAGCATATGTGATCACTCTGAGTTCCACAAGAAATCTTTCTTCAAATGATGTAAGACAAGGTTTAGTTTACTAATATAAAACTATGATACATAATGTAATTTTTGTGACAAAGTCTTGTTACATAGCCCAGGGTTGTCTTAAAGTACAAATTCTCAGACCTCAGCATCCTGAGTGGTGGAATTAGAGGTGCATGCCACCTCACCCCAATGAAAGTCAGTTTTATAGGTATTATTTATTTTGTATACTTTAGAGAACAAAAATTACAGAAATAGATGTTTTACAATGATGGTTTTGACAAACCCTTTAGTGATTGTTTACAAAGTACTTGTATATATTGTTTTGTCTTCCATTTCCTAATACCTCATTTAGCAATGATCTTATTCTTACTCTATATGCAAAGCACTGATCATCATAGAGGATCAATATCCTTGTCAAAGTCATATAACTGGGAAGTATTAAAATATTGATGAGCATTGAATATTCTGATTCATTCACTCAAATTCTATTAGGTATCATGGACACACAAATTCTGGGTTGAATATTCAACTGTGACTGAAAATAAGATGAGAAAGCAATAAAGAAGAAAAGATTGAAGGAAAGTGAGTAGGAAAGAAAGCATTATTACATGAGAAAAAGCTTGAATTTTAATTAAAACTTTCCAAAGCATTAGCTTTATCTCATTAAAATTTTTCTTTCTAAAATTGAGTTTATTGGTACACTTTAGGTATATATTATGATCACATTCCTCATTGAGAATTTTTTTCCTGTACATGATATATTTTGAGTGTTTTTTCCCATTCCTCTGCCCTCCCTACAACCCCTACTCCCTATTTACATGTTTTGTTTCATTTTTTCCTTTCCACCATCAAAGTTTTTCCTTTCTCTTCTTTGTTTTCCAATCCCCAGCCAGGTACTCTTTCCCTTTGAGCATTTTCTTCCTACTTTAAAATACCGCTGAAATTTTTCTAAATTTTTTGATAAGTTAACATTTAGACACTTACCAGTTATTAATTTATTTTTGAAAGTATACCTTTATTTGGCACTTAGTAAGTCTTCATAAACCACATTACAGTTATATTTGTTCCCAAAGAGCTAGCTTTATTAAAATGAATTTTATATATAAATTTAAACAAAACATAAAAAGTGCCATATATATCAAAAATATATTATAATATTACAAATAAAAATCACTGAAGTCCTTGCAAAGATCCCTCTGTGAGCCATGCTATGTACTTGGTGATGTAGCGCAACCACGGCTCAGATGGGCTTTGCCCAGGCTGGGGTACACGGTTGAGCAATGCTGAAATCCAGAGACTAAGGTATATACTCTGTCAGCCAGAAGAGAAATGGAGAGGACAAAACAGCATGGCATTACATGTAGAAGGAGCATCACGTACAAAGTCAAAGTGCAGAATTTCTATAAGAAATAATTTTTGTATAAAAAATTCTTTTATAGAAAGAATTTCTATAAAAAATTTTATAAGAATGACAGTGAAAGCTAGCAGCATGATTTAGAGGGGCAGAAGTATAATGCAATGTCTTCTCTGCCATTCTTGTCAAGGACTTTGGCCTTACTTACTGGAATGATACATGGTTATTGATACTTATTCAGGAAATTAAATGACTGAATCTAAACATTTATATCATTCCCCTTAACACTGAAGAACAACATTAGCCAAAGTACATAGAGATATAATAGCTAGTATGCTATTTTATTAGCTGAGGTAATCAGTGATATCTCTTTGGATAAGGCCATTTGTTTCCAACATAAAAGATCCTGATAATATTTTACAAATGTTTGTAAAGACTGGAGAAAGAAGTGTGAGATACGAGCACAAGACTTCACGTTTAGCTTATAGGGAGTTCTGAAACATTTCAAGAAAGGATTCTAGAAGAGAACTCCTATTTCTTGTTTTCTAGTGGAATGATGAGTCTCATTTGATGTTTTCATTGAAACCATTTGAAATACCTATTTTTTTTTTTTTTTGAGAAAGAGAGAGGGTCTCACTTTCTTATTCAGGCTGGCTCTGAGCTCACTATGTAGCCCAGGCAAGCCTCAAACTCAGCAATCCTCCTGCCTCTGCCTCCTGAGTGCTGGGATTACAGGCCTGAGCCACCATACCTGATACTGTGGTATGTGGTACTGACTGCTGGTGGCCATGAGTCACTGCACCTGGTATTGTTGTTTGTGGTTTCCCGGGATTGAACCAGGGACCTTGTGCTTGCTAGGCAGGCGCTGGAACCATTGAGCTAAATCTCTGGCCTGAAATACCTATTTTCACTATCTAGTTGGGTGATCCAGTGTGGTTTACAGAGATGATGTCATATTAGTGATAACTGAAGTGTTGGACATGAGGAGATTTTCTGTGAGAACTTGGTGTAAAGAACTAGACCTAAATTTTCATTTATAAAAAGGAAAAAGGAAAATATATGTGCTGAATCTGTGAAGGAAATAAAGGGAGGTGTTTAGTGGCATAGGAAAAAGTGTATTCAAGTACTTTTGAAAGTACATTTTCCTGGGAGCAGTGTATTTTCAACAGTAAACTGTGTTAATTTAGTAGCATAGAAATCATTAGAGATCTCAGATAATTCTGCTAATGGAAAGATGGGAGAAAGAGTAGAATGGAGTATGGTGGGAGGGTAGGGAAGATAAGTGGTATATTAAATTCTGTCATTCTGATGCCATATCTCTACATTCTCATGCCTCTCACTAAATATGCCCTTGAAATTCTGAGTACATTAGATATTTGAGATGAAAGAAGAGACTATAATTGGGAAAAAAACAGGGAAAACAACTAACAGTTACCATATATACTTGTATGTAACACATGGAAACTTATATACACATATATACATTCTTTACGCATATGTAACATTACATCTTTATGCATATGTAACACCGTTTTATACTCTCTCAGTATTTCTCTTTAGATTTATAAGGTACTATTGTATTAGGGTATTTTTCTAAAATCTTAATCTCTTGCATAACATCTGTCTACAGCCTATTAGGGATAAATTAACTTTTATAAATCCATTATGCACTCAAAATTAGTTCTGTAATTGTATTATCACTATGGAAAAGTTGGCTATATTTCAGCATGAAATATAAATGGATCTAACTTTTCTTATTAATATTTGATACTACATGGTTTAATATTGAATTAAAGCCGAACCCTGACATGGACATGAGAAGGGTAATTTATAAGTATGAATTTAATCAGGAAATGATAAAATAAATCCTGGTTTTAATTCTTTTAGGTGAATGTACTTTTACAAGCATATTCATGTAAAAGTACAACATTGTCATTACTATGGTAGGGGTGTATAATGAACATCTTTCTGTTTAAACTTTTCTACACATATAGGAATAAGTAATCAGCAACATGCTGCACTTTTTGAAAATATCCTATTCTTTACTAAGAAGCTTGAGGTATATTAATGAACTCACATCTCTATCAAAGGGAATTGACTGATTGAGTCCATGTAATGGAATCTTAATCTCATCCAGTGGGCTGCTTCTATTAGCTATATTTATATTCTCTACCTTTGTGTAACAAAGATATTTTATTTCATATGCTCCTTTGAGGAAATAAATGCTTAGCAATGAGATATCTTGCTTATTTTATTTGAAATCATAAAATGGTGTTAGAGAATTCTGTGCTTAATTTTTTTTAAACTCTGAAACAGAGTTTCAGAGCATGTTAACAAGAAATAAGGCTATCCCTCACCAGCAAATCTGCAGGTTTTGTAGAACCCAAATGTTGTTTTGAATAATAAGAATAATACCTACAGGCCATTTTGTTTTGGTAAGACCAAAATCTATGAGAACTACAGCAGGATTATTTATGGAGCCTGTCTGTATTTCTTTTGCTATATCTCTGTCCATAGCTTAGGGGAAGTTATGCCTCTTCCAATGGATATTTTGCAGAATTCCTTTGAAAATATCCAAATTTTACTATATACAAATTTGAATGTATTTTAAGATGCCAACAGGAGAGCATTGGTCCAAGCACAGATCCCTTCTGTACCCGGGCCCTGTGCTGCCATGTTTAGTATTTATCTCTAAGAATTCACATTCCTCCCAAGGAACTGTGGAACTCTAAAGCTTAGTACATTTTTTCTGAATTTATGTAACTATAAAATTTTGATGCACATCTACTGACACACTTTTCCTCCCTACCACTGTATTATATATTCATAGCAGTCAGATTGATGACTTCGCTACCATCTGCTAGTGTAAGTCTCATTATTTTCAGACTAAATTTTCTAGTTCCTTTTGAAGTGAACCATTGCTTTCTGTTACTTTGGTACACAAAATAACAAGTCCTCTGTCTTGCTTTGCCTTCCACGCTGTTACAAAATACCTGACTCCCAACATTAAAAGGGGAAAGCTTGATTTAGCTCACAGTTTGTAGAAGTTTCAGTCCAAAATTCACAGGGTGATATGACAGACAGGCATCACAGAGGATACAACAGTCCATGCTAGCCAGAAAGTAGTAAAGAAAATATGGGACAGGACAAAGCTCTTTCTACCCTTTATATTGTTTCACGCTACCACTATTAGGGAATCTCTTCGAAAAGCAAAGTGTTTCACTTTGCAACTCTAAGACTACAGAGGCTTGAGTCCTGTTGGTTCTTATGATATCCTCAGGTGATATTTTCTATTTTTTTCTGAAATATTTGGAGTTTTCATACTAGGATTTTCAGGGATGAATTTACCTCTTTTACATCTTTGCAGGCTACAACTTTAGTGGAATTTCCTTTCTGGTTGAACTCACAAAGTTTTGAATCTTTCTGCTGGACTCTTTGGACTTGATTCTCAATATAAATCTGGCTAGGAGCTCCAAACAGTAGCGATGCCACCACCTCAACTTTAGACTGCCTTAATTACTTCTGCAGGATTAACTAGCTCTCCCACCCCACCCTCCATGCCCAGTCTCAGCCTCAGACAAAGCCTCTGGATATGAGAAAAATGCAAACAAACTTTCTGCTAACATATATCATCTGGAGTCCATTACACATATCATCTGGAGTCCAGCAGCCAATGCAGTCCTCCTTCCCAGCAGAAACCTCTCAGATCTGGTCTTTACTGACATCATTTCTTTATCAGAATTCTGATACCATGTGCTCTGACCAGAATCTCCTATCAAATACAGTGCCAGGTGTTCCACCTCTGCCTTTTCAGCTCGTATCTTGAATCTTTGCATAGCTTTTTTGCATCCTGTAAGTCAGCTTAAAGGCTTCTAAACCAAATGGTTAGTTAGTCACAGTTACAGTCACAGTCTGTAGAGATTTCTGTCATTTATAATCTTCTGACTGTAAGGCAGGGTGGCATGGTAGACAGATATCCAAGAGAGTAAACGGTTTATGACAGGCAGGGTTTAGGAAAGCAAGCAGAGGAAATGACAAGCTTCTTTCTGCGCCTAATGTTGTGTCCAGGCTACTGGTACAACGGTGGTGCCAAACTTATCAGTGGACTGATTTAGTGATCGCTCACCTTTAATCCTAGCACTGTTAGAACTAGCATTCGATCATGAACCAATCACACCGTCTAAATTCAGCCATCTCTGGTAGAGCCCACCTATGACTGACTGCCTGAGGCTTTGGGAGAAAAATCTAGACACAAGCCCTAATATCCTCCGTCCTAAAAATGAAATTTTCTCCAATTATAGACAGTGTCTTCAAATCTTCAGGACTAAAGTCTTAATTGGCCCCCCAAATCCTTCATGAGTATTTAATTCAAACACTTGGCCAAAATAATGTAAATGCTGAAATTATAACAAGGCAGACTGCAACAAAGTTTGAGCAGAAAAATGAGTGTTAAATGGAGTATAAAACTGAAGTAACCTTTTCGAGAGTTTGTGTTTGCCTCAGGCTCTATACACTTATCAGGAGAGCTCAGAGTGGGTACTTCTCAAGCTAACAGGTATTACAGAGTCTTGACAGAGATATTTTAAGGTGAAAAAAGAGAAGAGGTGAAAAGAAACCCTCAGGACATTTCAGTCCCCTGATTCAATGTTATTTTTAATTTGCCCTGACAATTTATTAACATTCCTTACAAGTATATATTTCAAACAAAACTAATACATTAGAAATTCTCTGGCTAGTCATCTTATTTGATATTTTGCTGTTCATTGAAGCACTGTTGTTTATAAGGATGAAAATAAACACTGTCTCAGTATACAGGCTCATTAAAATGTCTAAACAAAAAATCAAATCTAAAAACTGAAAAATAATAGGAAAATAGCATACAAGTAAATTAATAACACTAAATAACTTTTAAGACATACCTAGACTTTCTGTTCACAATAGAATTTCATTAATTTTTTTTTGAGAGAGGGTCTTGCTTTGTAGTTCAGGCTGGCCCTGAGCTCACTATCTAGCCCAGGTAAGCCTGGAACTCAGCAATCCTCCTGCTTCTGCCTCCTGAGTGCTGGGATTACAGGCATGAGCCAACATGCCTGGCTGAATTTCATTAATTTTTAAGTGTTTTTGATTTGCTTCTTTTTAACTTGGGTAAAAATACAGATATCCCTCAAAGATTATATTTCACTTGATGTTAGCAAACTTGCAAAACTATACTATGGATAGAAGCTGATATCTGTGTTTTTCAAGTGCAATCACAATGGTACAGTGAATGAATGATTCACCTAAATCCTTTGGCTGCACTGACATGTACTTCATAGTACATGCTTTCCTGTGCATTCAATAAATACTAAAGATATTCTGAAAATGATGAGATAATGCTGAAAAAATCATATTCTGAATCCTAATGACAATAATAATTGAATAGCAGTAGTACACAAACCTCAGATGTTAGCAAAAAAAAATATCAGAAACCATATTCCTTTTCTTCATACTATGATAATTTGTGCTCTAGTGAACATTTTATGAGGTGGAGTTTCATCACTTTTCAGAATTTGAGACCAAGACGGGCTTTCAAATTACTCTGTTAACGTTGCCAGCTTAATGGAGATGCTGCTCGTAGGCAGAGGGAAAGTCAGAAGATAATTACTTTGGTTCTTGAGTAGAACAAAAAGTTTTAAAAATCATTTTCTAAATTCTTCTTTGAAAAGCTCAACAAAACAGTGTAGTATGAAAAAAAATTAAAACAAAACCAAACAACATTAACTTATTGTAATGTGTCATTATACTAGCCTTTTATGCTTTTAACTATTCTTCTAACAAAACAGGTCAAATTATTACATTATACAGATTCTTTTTCACTAGTTGGATCCCCTCTGTGTGATATTTCAGAATGAATTGATATCAGGAGGAAAAAGACATGTTTAGGTATTCACATGAATGTAAAAAAACCTGCATAACAACCTTCATTTGCCTGAACTAAAAATTATGGGTTGATATATAGTCACATTTCTGAATAAGTTCATCTTTTAATAGAAATGAATCACAAGGATTTTTTAAAGGAATTATATTTCCCAGGATAGTTACTATAAAATTAATATTTTACACAAACAGATTATAAGTTATCTGAAAAGAGGACTTCTTGAAATGATCGCTACTTAAGTTTGTGTTCTCTTTTTTGTTAATGGTCAATCTGAAATCATTACATATTTCAGTTAAACTGGGAAATTAATCCAATGGAGGAAAAACATAAATAATGTCATTTATTCCAGGACATTCTGAATTGTTTCCAAAATGAAAAAGAATTCTAGGTTGGAGGTTAAATTATCTTTTAAACAGATTTGTGGGGTGTAGCACACTCAATTGAGTAAATGTCATATTAATTCTGCACTGTTAAAAATATTCCTTTTTGATCGAGAACAAATCAAAATGAAAAATTCCTGTCATTCTATTTCAGAGTGTATTGGAAATTTTTAATTTATTAGAAACAAAAAGTTTTATAAACCAATAAATTACATGGTCTTAATTTTTATGTGATGCAAAAAACTAAAAACGATCTACAGACACTTTATAGGATTAAGTAATTTTTGTACACTAGGTTTAATAAAAAAAGCACTGTACATGTAGAAGACACTATAAGATAATATATTAACATATGAAATAATGTGTGTGCCTTAACAAGGGTCTAGGAGGTCAGTATTGCAGAGGCAGGAGGTTGAACTTCAGTAGTGTTCAGTAAGTAGTGATTGCATCCCCTTTTGTGTCTCATCTCCAAGCACAGGGTTTGGCTCCTTGGACCAAATAAAACAAATGCTGCTATGTAAAATAATGAGTTTCACATCCCTCAGAAAGATGGTGCGTGTGGTCTGCACACGTACCTAGATGCTGTTTTCTGACAGACTTGTGTATTTGTGTGAGGAAAGATTAGACTTTGCAGTCAACTAATTCATTACCAAGCAAAGCTTCTTGTTTCATACTCTTGGCATTGAATTATATTGAATTTTCTTTAAAAAAATAGTGAATTATATGAGAACACAGACTATTACCTTTCTTTTTCATTCTCAAGTACATGAGAAGAAAGAAACACTGCTATCTAGGGGAATAACCTCTATACATCAAAAGTTGGTGACTAGAATGTAAAAAAAAAAAAATCTCCCAAACAGTGATAATAACAATATGTTGGTTTCAAAATAATTTTTCATATTACTTAATTTTTCTGTTGCTGGTTTCTAGGCTGTCTCTCTAATTTGCCATTGAGAATACTGAGAAACACGTTTCTGCAGGAATCTCTATGGTTTGATGACTTCCTACTTTCCCTGTATGCGCCCCAGAGTTGTGTAGCTATAACGTATGTAGTTCAATATTTAGTTTGGAAGATCCTACAAAGCATTTTCCATAATAGATGTATTAATTTACATTCCTATTGAACATATGTAAGTGTTCCTTTTGCCCTTCAGTTTTTCTAGGATTTTTTAAAATGGTAGCCATTATGCCTATGATGAGGTGGAATCTCACGATAGATTATATTTCCATTTTCTTGGTGACTAAAGATGGCGAGTTTTTTTGTCCTATGTATTTATTACCATTTATACTTTTGAGAATTGTCTGTCCGATTATTTGCCCATTTATTACTATACCATTATTCCTTTGGTGATATTTTAGTTCATTTATTCTGATATTAACCATCAGTTGAAGAGCTTACAAATAATTTCTGTCATTTTATAGGATATCTCTTCATATAGTTATTTTCTTTGCCATGAAGAGGCATATTCATCTGATACAATTCCATTTGTCATTACTGCTATCATTCCCTTGAACTATTGGAGTTCTGTTCAAGAAACCATTGCCTATTGCAGTCTTAAGGTGTTTCCTCCATATTTTCCTTTAGTATGTTCAAAGTTTCAGTTATTAGGATTTAAACCATTTTGAGTTAACATTTCTACATGGTGGGAAATAGAAATCTACTTTCAGTCTTTTATAGGTGGATGCACAGTGTTCCCAGCACCATTTGCAGAGTTCAAGATTGCTTCTTAATTATCTTTATCACAAAATAAACAAATCAAATGAACCTAATATCAGTAATTAATAGCTGTTGCCCTACTAAAACTTTTCTGTTATTTATTTATTTATTTTTTTTGAGACAGGGTCTGGCTTTGTAGTTCAGGCTGGCCCTGAGCTCACTATGTAGCCCAGGCAAGCCTCGAACTCAGCAATCCTCCTGTCTCTGCCTCCCAAGTGCTGGGATTACAGGCATGAGCCACCACGCCTGGCACTGTGGTTTGTGGTATTCATTGCTGGTGGGTGTGAGTCTCCATGCCCAGCATTGTATGTGGTTACCAGGGATCGAATTCAGGACCTTGGGCTTGGGAGGCAGGCACCAGAACCACTGAGCTAAATCTCTGGCCCCAGTTACTCATTTTTAAAAGGTAAAGCATGATGTTTCATTAAAAATAGTAATTGTTTTGGGAATGTCATATCTATATTACCCATGAAAACACTAATTGACTAAATTTAGGACTATTTATCTAAATATAAAATTAGGCTTATAAACACCACCTCTTATTGAAATGAGCTTATTTAATACATAATCTATGTACACTATCTGGAACATTCTTTTACAGTATTTTGTTCAGTGATGAAAATATGACTTCATGCCTATGAAGATGAATAAACAAGATTTCTGCTGTCCTTGTTCACAATCCCTATTCTCATAGGACAGACAGAGACGTAGACCAGATTGCTTTGATTGGATGTTGCTATGTTCCATAGTAAGGATCTGTCTGAAATATTTGAGTTGCTGGAGAAATAAAAACAACCAGATTGTGTGGGCTGTACTGTTATAGCCAGGAAGCAAGGAGGAAGACTTAGAAATAGGAAAGTCAGTTTCAGGGTAAGAAAAGACTGGGGGAATCATACAACTCCCTTTGTTCCTTAATGTCTTTGTCCGTTGAATTCTCATCCTGCCTTCTGCTTGTTAGCCTCAGTTCTTCTATGAAAATAAAGTGAAATAAAATATTCAACGTCTCTGCTCTGAAATATGTTAATATGAAAGGAAACACCTTTCAAGATTTTCATTCCAACTTAATCACTTTTGCGGAAAATTGTCCTTGACTAATTTTGGTTTTACACTTCATTATTCCTTTTAACTGACAGAGTGAAAGAATAAACTTATTTGATTTGGTCCTCCAACAGGAATGAGCAGAAGGATAAATACTCACTTTCCTAATATTTTGATACTCTGTATTTATTTATTTGTTGGTTGCTTTTATTTATTTGTTGTGGTTCTGTGGAGTGAACCCCAAGAGTTTTGTAACAACTGAACTGCATCCCAGGCCTTTCAAACACTTTTATTTGGTAACAGGCTCTTACTAAGCCACTAAGTTGCCCAGGGTGGACTCAATCTTAAGTTCCTCAAGCCTGTGCCTCACAGAGTGCTGAGATGAAGGCCTGCACTGTCCAGCAGGTTTCCTGTGCTGCTCATGCACAGGGCATGGCATTGAGGAAACACAGTCTCACTTTGCAGTTCAGGTTGGCCCTGAGCTCACTTTGTAGCCCAAGCAAGCCTCGAACTCAGCAATCCTCCTGCCTCTGCCTCTGGAGTGCTGGGATTATAGGCTTAAACCACCATGCCCAGCACTGTGGTGTGTGGTACTGATTGCTGGTGGACATGAGTCATCACACCCAGTATTGTTGTATGTGGTTACCGGGGATCGAACCAGGGACCTTGCGTTTGCTAGATAGGCACTGGAATCACTCAGCTCAAATCTCTAGCCCTGTAGGCCTAATTCATATTCCAGGTTTCAGGCTGTAACTGCTATTAAGTCACAAGGGGACTAGATATGATACTGTTACTGCCACTATTTGCAAGATTGCATCCATTTTATAGAATGGTTTCTTTCTCATTTCCTATAACTCTTTCTCTTTTCATATACAAACATTTCCCTTTGCTTAGAAGGAACCAATGTACCATTTTTGACTGTTGCAGAATAGTGATTTTCTCAGTGGCTAAAAAGGAACTAATGAGTTCATACAAGAAGATACCTGAGAATGTATTTTTTAACTTGCAGTACATACAATTATGTTCATTGTAGGGGATTGGTACATGTACATGACACAGTTCAGTTCTCTGCCCCCACCACCATACTTTTACTTCTCAAGCATCAGATTCACCTATCTTATAAGACCTTATAAAGCCATTTATCATTTATACATGTTGAAAAACAAACCAGTAGGACAAAGTACATATAAAACATGTAAGAGAATTATACTAAGTCAAAGTACACTTTTAGATACATTGTCCACATTAGATCATAATACCTTTTATTTTCTTTCTCTTTTCCCATTATCTTTTAATGTCTGTGTCATATAAAACTCACCATGCAATATTTAAATTTGTGTCTTGAGTTATTTAATTTAACATAATGATCTTAAGGTGCATACATTCTCCTACCGGTGACTGAAATTCATTATGGTTAAATAGTACTTCATTGCATAAAAATACCACATTTTTTATCCACTCATCTTTTGAAGGACTGTTTCTGAGATTTAGCTACTGTGAATTGCACTACTGTAAACATAGGTGTGCACACATCCCTGAGGTATGAAGTTTTTAGTTCTTTTGGGAAGATACCAACATGAGGTATAGTCACATTACATGAAAATTTAATTAGGAAAATTATTCCTGAAATGGTTCTTAGGTAGATTTTGCTATCATCAAATTTACTTTTTTTTTTTTTTTTTTTTTTTTTTTTTGAGACAGGGTCTTGCTTTGTAGTTCAGGCTGGCCCTGAGCTCACTATGTAGCCCAGGCAAGCCTCGAACTCAGCAATCCTCTTGTCTCTGCCTCCCGAGAGTGCTGGGATTACAGGTGTAAGCCACCATGCCCGGCACTGTAGTATGTGTTATTGATTGCTGGTTGGCGTGAGTCTCCACGCCCAGCATTGTATTTGGTTTCTGGGGATCGAACTCAGGACCTTGTGCTTGCGAGGCAGGCGCCGGAACCACTGAGCTAAATCTCCGACCTATCATCAAATTTACTTTTATTTCTCTTCAAAGTAAAGAGACAACATATAATCCTAATATCCAGTCATTATGAAAAATTTTCACTTTAGCAATGTTTCTTAGTCCACTTCAAGCTATGACTGGCTTCAGTCTGCAAACTGCTATACCAACTGTACATTAAGTAATATCTTAGAGACTGAAAATATTCAAGTTATCTCCAAATTTTACAACTTTCCTACAATTAGTGGTCTTTCCAACTTGGTAATGCGTTATTTTATTTATTTTTCCTTTTTTTTTCCAGACAGGATCTCACTTTGTAGTTCAGGCTGGACCTGAGCTCTCTATGTAGCCCAAGCTAACATTAAACTCACAGCAATCCTCCTGCCTCTGCCTCCGAAGTTCTGGATTACAGGTGTGAGCCACCATGTCTGACATTGTCCTGTGTGGTACTGATTGCTGCTGGGATGAGTCACCAAGCCCAGTATTGTTGTATATGGTTTGGGGATCAAACTAGGGACCTTGTGCTTAGTAGGCAGACACCCAAACCACTGAGCTAAATCCTTGGCTAGTAATGGGTCAGTTTCATACATGTAACATAGTATAGAGTCATTTTCAAGTTTTCAAGAAACCTAAAAGCATAAATAAGGTCACAATGTCCTTTTCATACATCTTTAATTTGTAATAACTTCTTGGAGGTAATTATTCATATCTTCATGTGTAATAATCTGAATCTTTATTCATTCAAACTTTTTTCCATAAAATACTTATTGAAACATTAACAGTGAACATATATTGTAAAAATATATATGGAGCCATGTTGATTTACCAAATAAGTAGATGATTAACTCATTTGTAGATTACTGTACAATATTTTATTGGTTTATTATATTTTAATACTATTAGGGAATTTTCTCTTTAAATTGCTAAGTTGAGTATAGTATTACAATCAATATTTTGTGCAGATTCAAAGTTCTTGAAATACTATACTTTTCAACCTGATAGATATCATTATGGTATTTTAAAATTTTGAAATGAATTCTTTATTGGTACATTTTATAGACAGATTGTAGTCACAGTCAACAATGGGGAGTTTGTACCAGTATATGACATGAGTTAATTCTCATTTTTACCCATATCTGTACCTACCCCAGAACACCCCACCCTCTACATACATGTGCTTTTTGTTTTCAAATCATATTTATTATTTCCACTTATTACTTTACCTATCACATTCCCTTTGAGTATTTCCTATTTCACAACATCTTTCATATATTCTAGAACTCATTTACATCTACAGGTTCTCATACCAGAGAAAAGATAAGGTATTTACATGTCTATGATCTATTTCTTTCACTTATTAGTGTGTCTTCAAGGTGTATCCATTTGCACATAAATGGATGAAACTTGTCATTCTTTATGGGAGAGTAATACTCCATTTTATTTTTAAAAGCCCCACATCTTCTTTATCCAGTCTCCAGTTGATGGGCGTCTGGGTTGTTTCCAAGATTGGGCTATCACACACTGAACTGCTATGAACATTGGTGTATATATGTCTTTATGAGATGATTCTCTTAATTGCTTCAAGTATATTGCTAGCAGGTTCCAGTGGGACCCATAACCCTAGTTTTCTGAGGAATCTCCACACTGATCTCCACAATGGTTGCACAGGTCTAAAATACCAACAGTGGAGAAGGGTTCCTTTCTCCCCACAGCCTCTCCAGCATTTATCACTATTTAATTTTGCAATAGTAGCCATTCTTTATGGAGTGAGATGAAATCTCAGTGTTGTTTTCATCTGCATCTCTCAAATGACTGGTTATGTTGAACATTTCTTCATATGATTCTTGGCTGCTTTGACTTCTGCCTCTGAGAAGTGTCTGCTCATTTCAGATGCCCATTTTTTAATTAGGTCTTTAAACTTGGGGTGACTGATTTATTTAAGTTCTTTATATATTCTAGATAGTCATTACAGTATTTTAATTAAAAATAAATTTTAAAAAATGTAGTCACCTTCTGTAACCTGGATTAGGGATGAAATTATATTTCCACTTATAGTGCATGAGAATTCCA
>PVIC010020165.1:0-29818 GCA_004025085.1 Thryonomys swinderianus | reverse complement strand
AATCCCACCAACAGTGGAGAAGGGTTCCTTTCTCCCCACAGCCACGCCAGCATTTATTGTTGGTTGATTTTGTGATAGCGGCCATTCTTTGTGGAGTGAGATGAAATCTCAGTGTTGTTTTCATTTGCATCTCTCGAATGACCAGTGATGTTGAACATTTCTTCATATGCTTCTTGGCTGCTTTGACTTCTGCCTCTGAAAAGTGTCTGTTCATTTCAGATGCCCATTTTTGAATTGGGTCTTTAAACTTGGGGAGGCTGATATGTTTAAGTTCTTTATATATTGTAGATAATAGCCCTTTGTCTGATAAACAGCTAGTAAAGATTTTTTCCCATGTTGTTGGTTGTCTTTTAGCAGTGCCAGTGACTTCTTTTGCTGTGCAGAAGCTTTTCAGTAGGATGAGATCCCATTTGTTGATTCTTTCTGCTAGTTCTTGTGCTATAGAGGTTTTTTTCATAAAGTCTCTGCCTAAGCCAATGTCTCCATGAGTTTTACCTAACCTGTTTTCCAGCAGGCTTATTGTTTCTGTTTTAATGTTTAAATTTTGTATCCATTGTGAGATTAGTTTTGTGTATGGTGAAAGAGATAGGTCTAGTTTTAGCTTTTGGCAGGTTAAAGCCCAGTTTTTCCAGCACCATTTGTTAAAGAGGCTGTCTTTCCTCCACTGGGGATGTTTGCCTCCTTTGTCAAAGATAAGGTGGCTTAGTGTATCTGGAGTTGTTTCTGGGTCTTCTAATCTATTCCGCTGGTCCTCGGGTCTGTTACTTTGCCAGTACCATGCAGTTTTTATCACAGTGGCTTTATAGTAGAGTTTTAAATTGGGGATTATAATATCCCCTGCAGGGCATGAGAATCTTGACATGCCACCCGAGGTACCGGGAACATTCCACTGTTGTCCTGCTTTGTTCATGGACCATCACTGGTCATACATCCAGGCACTCAGCTGTGAGCAACACATTTATAGTTCAGATGAGATTGGTCGCATTCAGGGTGGTATGGCCATAGACGCTACACATTTATAGTTTAAAACCAAGGGTTTCTTATTGTTATATGACTTTATTAGATGGAACATACAATGTTTGGAACAGTAGTCTGCATTAAAGATATAGAGATGATTCAAATGGCATTTTGCTGGAGAGGAAGGGATGTCCATGTTCCCCTTGCTAGAGGTGTGTCTTCCCTGTGAGGGGAGAGAGAAAGGCATGAATGCAGAAGAGTACAGCTATTTACTTACTGTACCACTGTGCCCGCCTTCACTCCCACTCACAGAGCAGAGGTCTGGGGAAGGGACTCAGAGAACACAGTGAAGGGCAGAACCCCAGCGGGACCTCTGCTTTCCCCTGAAAATGATACAAATCTCAGGCTGTTACCACTGTAAGGGAAGGTTCTGGAATGCTGTAACAAAATGCCTTTAATTGGGTGGATTCTAAACATCAGAAACTTGTTTCTCACAGTTCTGGGAGCTGGGAAGTCTAAGATCAAGGTGCCAGCAGTTGCAGTGTTTGGCTAGAGCCCACTTCCTGGTGTACGGATGGTGCCTTCTGGCTGTGTTCTCTCTGCTGGGAGAAAAGGCAGTTTTCTCTTGCATAAAGGCACTCATCTGTTCTTCAGAGCTTCACCTTCCTGACCTAATCCCTTCTCAAAGCCCAGCTCCTGACACCACCACATTGGGAATTAAGCTATCAGTTAAAGGGGTGGGGCATACACACATCTAAACATAGCAGAAATTGATAGAGAAAAAAGCTAGATAAGTCAGGTCCTGATGTTGGGGCAGCATGTGAGTGAAAGTGATGGACTTGTGAATGTCCACTGAATGACGAATGAACAAGTCCATATAAGTCTCACAGGAGTGTTGTAAACCCTACAAACCTGACAGCCTTGGAAATGCAATTATATTAACAACGTCATCCACTTTGAGGAAGAAGCCACTCGATAAGGTGGCTACAAAGTTTGCAGGGTGGCTTTTTGGAACATTATTTGAACATTAATTAATTATATAACCATAGCTGCTCAGTAAATACTATTTTGAACTGAAGTGTATCACCCTGAAATTCATGTTGACACCCTAACTCCCTATCTACCATATTACTATATTAGTGGATAGGATCTGTACTGAGATAGTTAAGGTTACATGAGGATAGAATGAAAGTCCTTCTTCCTCTTCTTCCAGTACCAGGGATTGAACTCAGGCCCTTGTGCTTCCAAGGTAGACGTGGTACCACTTGAGCTGAATCTCCAGCCCCAGCAGTGGTTTTCTTCTGCCTGGAACTCCAACTTGCAGAAAGTACATCATGGGTCCTCTCAGTCTCTACGGTTGTGTGTGAACCAACTCCCTCTACTCAATCTCTACTAAATTTGTTCTGTTTCTGTGGAGAACTCTGCATAATTAATAAAGGTGCCAGTCTCTGCGTTTACATACAGAGAAGGTGGGAGTGAGTTTTCAATCAGGATGACTATTTGAAGAGTTATTTGTGGGCAGATGCGGCTGTTCGCCACCCTTATTCTCATCACCTCTCCAGCTGTGGGCACAGACTCCTATCCATACAGTGGTTATCTACAGAGATGATCTGTTCTTCAGAAGTTTTTTTTTTCTTTTGGTACCAGGGATTGAACTCAGTACCTTGCACTTGCCAGGTAGGTGTGGCACTACTGACAACCTGGCCATGTTCTTCAAAAGTATTTACCAGTCTACCTGGAGAAGTCTAGGCTTCCTTGACAGAGGGTTGGCTCTTTGGAGTGAAGTTTTTCTTGTCTTGGACCTGAGACGGGACATGCAAGAGTACAGGAAACAGCTGCCAGCCTACTTTTCTCCCTTATAATCTAAAGTCAGCAGTGTGAGCTCTTGTGAATTCTTGAGCTGTACCAATGACACATCCTCATATGTGTGAATCCGGAAGCGTGGCCAGAATTCTTGAAAATTATGTATTTCAGTAGAAAGACTGGAAGACAGTGTGAAGAAACATGAGGTATGACTGGAAAAAATCATAAATGCTTAAATCTTTAAAAATTTATTGTAGTAAGGGATACCTTGTCATTAATCCCCCCATAATAAAATTCACTTTGAATACATTTATTTCATCACTCTTGCCACTCTCACAAGCAGTTCTGGAAGCCCTCTTTCATGAGCGTCCTTAGTCAGGCTCTACTGGCTGCTTTAGTGTCCTGAACCAATTCAAACGTGTACCCTTCATGGTGATTTTAACTTTGGGGAAGAGCAAGGAGACCCAGAGTACCAGGTCTGTAAATAACACGGATAATGAGAACACACTGCAATATCATTTGTCAGAAAATGCTGTAAACTGTCGAACAATGAAGAGTGATCAAAACATGAGTGTAAAAAACTTTGTTATGGTAAAAAACACAAAGTCATTAATCCCTCTCAAATAGTCATGCTGCTTCCCCTGCCTTTGTGTGCTCTTTTCCCATCATTTTTGGCAACGTGTTTTCTATTGTAATGAAGAATGTTTAAAAAATTAAACATTTACCATACCATGTATTGCAGTCTCTCCTTCTGTTTCAGAAAGTAGAGCATAAGAAAGGATGAAGAAATATAAGAGAAAAGTTGAAAAATCACAGGTTTAATTCAGGGAGTCTAATTTCCACTTAGCAGGAAATACAGAAAGAATGAAGAGGAGGAGAAAAAATATTTTAAAAAAACACAGAAGCTTCAGATCAGTGTCATGGAGGATTGAGTAAAAATAATACAGAGAGACCCACATACAATGGGTAACATTTACAACCTGATAAATAAAATGTTCTCGATGCTTCCAAGGAATAAAATAGAATACCAAATAAATATAAGAACTAACCTGGCTTTGGTTTTATGTCAGGAAGCTGGACACCAGAAAGTAACGTGGTGGAGAAGCAATGCCTGTGTAGGATCAAGAGAATGTGTTTCCCATCTAGAACCATCATTTCAGTCAAGCTGGTCACCAAGGGCCAGAGCAAATAGAGAAGTTTTGGGAGTTGTATTGCTTAGTTCTTCAGAAGTTTCATTACATGTCTACAATTATAGTACTAGGAAACTGATTACTGAGTTTTGATTTTTACAATTAATCTACAACAAAAATATTTATCCCTCACTTCTGAGGTTTACTTGTATGTTCATTGCAGTAAAATGAAAGAGGACTCCAAGAAAGGCAGAACTGTGATTGAAAAAATATTAGAACTTACAGATGTAATTAAAATTAAAAAGCAAGGTGATAGAAATAAGATACTCCAGACATTGGGTGCTCTTTAGCTAGATGTGGCGGCCCATGCCTATAATCTTTGCACTCTGGGAGGCTATGTTGATTTATCAACTTAGTGAGTTCCTATCTCAGAAAAAAGAAAGAAATTGGGTGATCATTAAAATAAGGTGGGGATATATGGTCCTACTGTCAACTGGTTATAAAAATTAAAAGCAGGTATCAATCTCAGAAAAAAAAACAGGTAAAATCCTATTAGAAATAAGAAGCAGTGTATATTAAAGCATAGTTTTGAGGATTAGAGTAATAAATGACAATTTATTTTCCTCTTCTTCTGAGAAGGCCAGCATTATTTTCCTTTTCACCTGATTCTAGAGCAAATCACATATATGTTTACAGGACTCTAAAAACTAAGATTTTTGATACTTAGAATCAATCCTTAGGCAAAACATGGAGCACATCTTTGGTTTCAGAATGAAGAATATTAAAATACATATCAGAAGAAATGACAGGGATGATAGAAGTCAAGAGGTGAAGGAAATGGGAAGACAGAGTGAAGAGAAAGACTGGGTGACAAGATTTTCACTTGCACAGTGAGGACCCAAGTGGAATACAGTGTGAAATTATGAAGAACAGAAGAGACGAGGGTGAGAAGGTAAGTTAGCAGGAGCCAATAATTACTGTCAAAAGTTGATTAAAAAAATAGACATATAAACATTATTTAGAACTCTGCAACAACCACCAAAAGATCTGAAACCAGATCTGGTTACATTGGTATAATGGGGACTGAGATGGAATGAGGAGGAAGAAAAAGAGAGTTTCGTAGCGTTCTGTGCAATCTGGGTGAACATGTGCATGGAATTATTTTATAATTAAATTAAGTAGGTATCATTTTATAATTAAAATGGAAATACGAATAGTATTACTGTGTTTACATTAGTGAGGAAAACAGAGCAAAGGCAGAGTGAAAATTGAATTAGTTTAAAATTTTTAAAGGGCAATTCTGTAACATTAAAAGTAACTAGGCTCACTCCCTAAAAATAATATTCTATAGGTTTCTAATCACTTGGATGAACAGCAGCTGGTGAACCACCCAAGAGAAGTTGGAAGCATACACAGGTGTCCTTCTATTGCATGTGAGTGTGAACACACACACACACACACACATTCTCTCATCCCACCACGTCTCACATCTTGATTCATTAAGGTGAAAAAAACTATGCTACTCGTGTTAGTAGAGCTCTTCCACATCCAGCTTTTATTCCATGATCCTTAGGTGGAAAGTTAGCTCTGGTGGTTTCTCTATCCCCCTATGACTCATCTTGGTTTACTCTTGTGGAAGCGACTCAGTTGGGAGCTGGAGCTTCTCCCTCCTGCCAGAATGTGAGGCAAACCACAGAATCCCAAAGCCCCTGGGTGGGGGCCAGCCGCTTGGAGATGTGCCCTTGAGTCTGTTTGTCTTCTATTTGTGGTTACTTAGAAGAGGCCTTGTCCATTCCAGATGCGGTTGGCCTATTAAAGCAGCCGACTCCTTAGCCCGACCCTCCCTGTCTCATCACTGGTGGTATGGGAACAAGACCATTGCGTCTGGCAGCCCAAACAAGGGTCTCTCCAACCTGACTTGAGTAGGGAAGTCAGGTTCTTCCCATGGCTCAGTGATGCAATTCCTGGGAAATTTCTATGGGTAAATTACATTTTTTTGGAGAACAGGACAGTTCACACATAGTCACTAATGCCCTGCAATCTCCATTTTAGATGAGAAAACCAAAGCTCAGTGCTAAATCAGCTGCCTCAAATCATTCAGCTAAGAAATAGTAAAGTAAGGGTTAAGATCCTGATCTTATAATTCTGAATCATACTTCTCATACCTCTCCATGGCATGTTTTTAAGGACTTGTTTCTTCAGTGAAGTAGTTGAGGGGATTAGCTAGGAAGCTCTTTCCTCCACTTCAGCAGTTCATAGAATTTCATGTTTTGGGTGCTGGGACTGAGCATCTCACTTTATTGGGCTTTGGACTGAATCCTAGGTTTGTCATGTAACAACTCCATTCCTTTGGTCCTGTTCACACAATATCTTCAAGATGGAGATAGTAAAACTTACCTCCAAGAAACCCTCACCAAGACTGTGGAGAGCTTTAGGTGAGATCTTGTATAGCAAGGACCCAGTTGGAGTTCAAAGTGTCAGCAGTGAGTCAATGTGAAGAGAAATTCACATTGGACACATTAAAGAGCCTATTCAAAGTTCCTCCTCAGATGGCTCCCATATAACCACTACTCTGTCCTCTCAGGTGTTGATTCATTCTCAGAATCCTAATTTAAAAAGTAGTGGCCCAAATCTGGCATCTCAACTACTGGAAAGGCTGAGGCAGGAGGATTATGGAGTTCAAAGTCAACCTGGGCAACATAGTGGAATTCCAACTCAAAAAAGTAGTCAAAGTAGAACAAAGACTTAAATGTAAGATCTGAAATTATGAAACTACCAGAAGGAAACATGGAAGAAATGGTGCACGACGTTAGAATGGAAAAAAAAAGTGAAGAAGATCCCCAGTGGAGAGGAAACATAAGCAAATGTAGACAAAGGCAAATATGGGATTATGTAAAAAAGTTTCTACAGAGGAAAGGAAACAATCAGAATGAAAGTACACCCTACAGAATGTAAGAAAATATTTCCAAACTGCATAATGACCTACAAAAACTTGTTACAAAAATAATCAATCAGATAAAAATGGGCAACAGACCTAAATAAACATTTTTCAACAGAAGACATAAAAATTTATGAAAAATTTGGCCAATAAATTTATGGAAAAAACTAAACATCACTAGTCATTCAGGAAATGTGAATGAAGACCATGCTGAGATACCAATTTACCCCTTTAAGAATGGATATTACCAAAGACTAAAGATAACAAGTGTTGGGAAGACATGGAAACAAATGGACATTCACACACTGTTGAGGGATTGTAAATTAGTACAGCATTATGGAAAACAGCATGAAGTTTCCTCAGAAAATTAAAAACAAGACTGTCTTATAATCTAGCAACCCTACTACTAATTACATATGTAAAAGAAATGAAATCAGTATTTTGAAGAGACATCCACACTCCCATGTCCATTGTGGTACTGTTCACAATAGTCATAAGTGAAAACAACCGAAGTATTCATCAGTTAGGATGAATAAGGAAAAGGAAAGGAAAACCGAGTCATTACACAGTGTGGAATACCATCCAACCCTAGAAAGAACGAATCCCTGTCATTTAAAACAACAAGTGTGGAAATGGAGATCATAGTGCTAAGTGAAATAAGTCAGGCAGAGAAGATCAAATGCTACATAATCTCGCTCACATGTAGCATCCAAAAAAAAAAAAATGATCTCATTGAGGTTGAGAGTAGACTAGTGGTTAGCAGAGCCTGAGAAGAATGAAAGGCAGCTGAACAATGGCTGCTAAGTTACAGTTAGATAGAAGCAAGGAATTCTGGTGTGCTATTATACAGTAGAGCAACTATAGATAACCATAATGTGCTATACATTTCAAAAAACTAGGAGGTGGCACACATCTGTAATCCTGGTACTGTGGGAGGCTGAGGCAAGTTCAAGCCCAGCCTGAGCAACTTAGAGAGACTTTGCCTCAGATTAAAAAATGCAAAGAGCTGCTGGGCGTGGTGGCTCACACCTGTAATCGCAGCACTCGGGAGGCAGAGACAGGATTGCTGAGTTCGAGGCTTGCCTGGGCTACATAGTGATCTCAGGGCCAACCTGAACTACAGTGAGACCCTGTCTTCAAAAAACAACAACAAAAAAAAAATGCAAAGAGCTGCAGCTGTAATACAGTGTAAAGGCCCTGGCTTCAGCTTCCAGTAAAACATGCACAAATGCTATAAAATTTTGAAAGTTCTAGGAGACAGATATATTCAAGCCACATGTCAAAACATCACATTATCTCATACCAAGTTTTATGTTTTTATGTTGCAGTAAAAAGAAATGCAATATAATAAAAATTTTTTAAAAGATTAAGTGTCATACCAGTCAGGCAAAACACATGATTCCTGTTCTAGGTACTATTTAATATCTTAATTTACCTTCAAAATGGTGAAAGAAAGGCAATACTTTAAAAAGTAGCTAGTCACACTGCTTTGTAAAGATAGAAATTTGGAGCTTTGGAATCTCTTGCTAGAAAGCTCTGTGGGTCCCAGATACTGGGCATTGAATTTGTGTAATCACATGACAGTGAGTTCCATTCTTTCTTGTCCACAATCATGTGTCTAAAGGATGTGGTTCATTAGTGGAGGAATGGGAGCTGCCTGACTGGTACAAAGTGTCATCTTCAGTTAATGAGACAACAGTCTGCTAAGTGTGTGCTGGTATGAGTAGCATTTGTCCTTTGTAAATTTGCATTTACCAAGTTCATAGGTGAGCAATGCAAGTAATTAATATCACTTTGAAGAAGATGAAAAAAAAAGACTTGGATTTGTTTCAAAACACAGCAGATAGGAGATTGAGAGGAAAGTAGGCATCTTCTCTGTAGCAAAAGGACTGTGACACTGGAGCCAACCATCATGAAAATTATGAATTCAGTAAATCCATGAGGACAGCAAAGGCAGAGAAAAGAAGTGAGAACAAAAGGAAATGTGTAAAAAGGAAGAAAGGTACAGCTTGCTTAGGAAAGACTTGTTTGTGATATTTGGCTATGACTGCACCCGAATGTGCATGACTGTAGACCACAGGTCCCACTAGCACAGTGAGGGTTTCTGTGGGCCTTGGTTAGATGCTTCCTTGGGGCACTGAGAAGTCAGGCCATCAGGGGCCTTCAAGGTGAGAAGCTAACTTGCTTCTCAGAACATACTGTGGTAGGATTCTTCAAAGCATAGATTTTATTATTTTATTTATTTATTTATTTATTTTTGTGGTACCGGGGATTGAACTCGGGTCCTTGTGCTTCCAAGGTAGGCGCAGTATCACTTGAACTAAATCCCCAGCCCTCTCCCAAAACACAGATTTTAAGGCTGTACCAACTCTAAGTTCAGAGAAGAGTGAGAAAGGATAGAGAAACTTCTCTGGCCACATAAGAAATTTTCTCTGGTACATCAGATGTGTTGACAAACATCCATATCTTCAAATGTGAGTTATCAAAAAATGCTTTGAGTAGAACTGAGAATAATCTGATTTTACAGCACTTAAGCCCAACCTCAGACATTTAAAATATGATGAATGTTAATAGTAAAGATATAAAAGAAGAAAAGTAGAAGTCAAAACTTTAGGGAAGGGCGGGTGACCCTCCCTCCATGGGGACTGGCTGTTACAGCTGGAGGTGAGTACTTCTGGCATCCAGTGGTACTGGCCAAGTGGTGCTGTTCACTGTTCTATAGTGTGCAGGCCAGGTCCTCCTCCCAAGAAAGAATTATATGGCCCAAAACGTCAGTGGTGGGGTTCTGAGAAACCTTGTTAGTATTATTAGCCTTTACACCAAATATATCAACCATTAAATAATGTAACTATATGAATGATCAAAGCACTACTGATGAGAACAGAGCCATTTGTTAGAAACAGAGTACATCACAGGATTAATAAAGTACTGATTGCAATGATAAATCCTAGTTTTCATCATAAAATCTTCTTATCATAAACTTTTCAAATGTGAAGAATTGTTTGCTCATTTATTTTGAGACAGGGTCTCTCTTTGTAGATCAGGCTGGCCCTGAGCTCACTATGTATCCCAGGCAATTCTCAAATTCAGCAATCCTCCTGCCTCCCCCTCCTGAGTGCTGGGATTACAGGCATGAGCCACCACGCCAGGCATTTTAGTATGTGGTCCTGATTGCTGGTGGGCATGAGCCACCACGCCCAGTATTGTTGTATGTGGTTACCGAGATTGAACCAGGGACCTGGCACTTGTTAGGTAGGTGCCGGAACCACTGAGCTAAATCTCCAGCCCTCAAATATGAAAAATATTTTAATAGGACCACATATTTCTAAAAAGCCATACAAATTTCTTATAATGACAATATTACAAATTTTAAACATTTGTACTACTAGCTTTTGTAGTTTACAAATCACGCAAGCTGTTTGATAATTTACTATTTGGCATCACCATCCCAACTTCATAAACTAGGAGCTATTAACTTTTAATATTTTAAAAATATCTGCTGTGGTTAGGCTCTGGGCTTGATTCACACAGATACAAGTTTGATCTTAAGAAGTTCAAGATCTCCACGGGGACGTAGCTCAGTGGTACTACACCAGACTGGAAAGCTCAAGGTCCTGAGTTTGATCCCTAGTACCAAAAAAGAGAAGTTTAAGATTTCTTGGTGGGTATGACATGCACTAAGTATATTAATGGAGTATGGATGAGAGAATGAGAAGAAAAGTGGGGGAGAAAACCCAAGATATTTGTTTAAGGTTATAAAACTAATTGACAGATCTAGAATTCTAGATCCTCAGTCTTGCCATAACTATATAATTCTCCTTAGCTTTTCTAGTGGAAATAAAAATAAAACTATGTATTCACTGGAAAACATATTCATAAATTACTGAGTAGGCGAAGCATAGAAACACTAATGGGTCTGTGGCCCAGACCAGAACACTAAAAAGGAAGATAAAACTTGTCAGAATATGACAAAGTGGCCTCTGGTTTCTACTCTACTCTGGGCTGTTCTGGTAGTTGGACCGTTCTATCAAGATCTGTGACCCTGGGGTTGTCTGACTTTGAGTTGGAGGAGCAGGAAACAAGTCTCCTGTGGTTAGGCCAAGTTCCCCAAATGTAAGCCAAGGTCCTTTCTCCTCATGAGGAAAACAGTGTGAAGAATTCTCCATTTAGGGAGATGCTCTTAGGTGAGTGGGAGGAGGTAAATACGAGCAAGGGAGGGTGCCACAGAGGGCCAGCTTTTCCAGGACAAGTTCAGCTCTTCAGATCTTCCTCGCCTCCTTTCCTCCCCAAACCTAGATGGAAATACAAAGCCACAGTCCACTGGTAGTTACTCATTCTGATGACAAACACGACGTGACTCCAGTGAAATATTTAATAGCTGCTTGCTCCCACTTCCCTGGAGATTGAATTTTGGCCATCTGGGCTTGATTAAACAGCCCTGAGACAGAAACACGTTCGGGCAGCGTTAGCTGCTAGAGAAGAGTGGCCCCGCAGCAGTGGGCCTACTGACTGAAATTGAGGGATTAAGTCATTCCCTTTGGCCTGCCAGGCAGGGACGGGATGCTGAAAACTGTGCCAGTAACTTAAAGAACTCATTTTGTACTCTGGCCAGAGCTTTGTCCCCAGGGTAAGAAGGCAGAAAGGTAAACATAAGCCTCATCTGTCTGTGCTGTGTGAAAGTGCAAAACCTTGATGAGCCCTCTCTCGCCTCCCCCTCCGCTTTATTAGGAGGCTGAGCTACCGCCTGGTTTATTCCGTCCAGCTCCTGCCTCCGCCGGCCACAGTTGATTGGATGAGCGTGATCACCTGACCCAAACTGGGCGAGCATATCATCTCTCCTGGGGATATGGAAACAATGCGTCAGAGACACTAAACACACCAAACTAGAGGCTCTTCGCCCTCACTGTGTGTTGAAATTGCCCGAGAAAATTCTAAAACGTACCCAGATTCTCATGGGTCATTCAGGCTTTCCCCCAGATTCTGATTTCAGTTAGTCCACACCGTGGAATGGTCGAAATTAGAGCTCGGTCTACGGGGCTTCCCAGCGCGCGCAGCTGGAAGGGGCACCGTGGAAGCAGGGAAGGAGGACGGACGTGGACGTCGCCAGGGAGAAACACGAGTGAGAAACGCAGGCCTCAGCCAGAGTAGACAGCGCATTGACTCCCAGAGCTTTGTAAATTTGGGTTCTAGCGCAGCCTCAGCCTTGGCAATAGTTTCTGCCCTTGAGTCCTTTCTTCAAAATACTTATTGGGAAGCTGCTTCTGGTAGTTTCTGTGCGTACTACGGAACGAACCTGCACCGTGCTGTTCTCACACCCTGCCCACCACCTGTCACAGGCCTGCTAATTTTACCCTAGAAATCTTTCTCAGAGCAGAGTTCTCGTGTTTGGCCTTCCGCACTGGACTTTGAGGTGTCTCCTCTCGGTCCCCACGCTGAGTAACCTCACTGAACCTCATTGCTCTTAAAGTAATAAAACAGTTCTTACAAACCAGACCTGTAAAGTATGTTACTGACTGGTAAAAACAACAGTGCTGAGATCCGCAGGCATACACTTCTGTTTTCCTAAAGAAGAGTGCATACGTTTGGAAAGAAGAAAGACTATTTAGCAAACCATTAGCTCTGGTTTTCTTGTTGCGATGGTTTTTGATGGGTGGAAGAGGAGTTCCACCAAACCTTAATTTTTATAATATTGATAATAATGGAGAGTACATGTACTTTTACATTTTTTTGTTTTCCTCCTATTTATTTTAAAAGCATTTCTAAGGCCTTTCACATTTTTACTCCAGCGCCCTCTTGCGCTTCGCTGCCACACACCCTCCAGTTCTAAAATGAAGTGAAATTGTCTTCCAGCAGAGCGTCCTTTCAAGTAACTATGGCGACGCCCACTCCGTGCGTTCTTTCTGAGATAACTGTATTCTTTTCTTTATCTGAAAACTGCTACCTCTTTCTTTGATCCAATGACACCTCTGGAAAGCACTCTTAGGCGACCCAACCCTACCCTCACATCAGGGCGAGTCGTTTTCTCCCAGCGCCCCACGGTAGCTCACAATCCCTGCGTCTGTGGCGATGTGGCTGATGCGATCACGTGACTCTCTCTCCCACTGGACGTGAATTTGAACTTGAGGCTGAGGTTGAGGCTCACTCGTCTCATCCTCTTCAGTATCTAGCGAAGAGAGCTGGCCTAAGTGACGGACTCACAGGATTCCCAGTCGATGGGGGAGTGCTAGAATGGATGCGCTCGGACAGAGGCGCCGTGCCATCGCAGGCCTCCCGGCTCACCCAGACAGTTTGCCGGCGCCAGCTCCTCGCAGTCCCGTTTCTGAGCCGATGCCATATACAGAGTTGTTTTCCCACCAGTTAGCGGGCAATTGCCAAGCTGAGGAGTAATTGTTGTGGTAGTTTAAACATCATAAAGATCAGCTGAAAGTGTGCTGCTAGCGGTGACTAATAAGAGAATAATGAGGTTGTGCTTATTCTGAAAAATGCCTAAGTGGTGGAGGGTTATTTAATTCTGTGCAAGTACTCCTTTCTGGCTTCCAGCTCCTTAAAGAGAATTTTTAATTGCACAGCCCTTCTCCCTCTAGAGAGCAAAGATGCCTCACTGCTGGGAAAGGAGCTAAGTCAACTATATAGTGAAATCCTAAGGGAGGAGGATATGGGACTGCAGGGAAAAGGACAATCATGGAGGCACAAGGTAGGCAAATTTTCTTCAGGGATTCAAGGAGAGAGTGGAGCGACTATGAGCAAAAGAAACAGAAAACAATGGGAATTTTCTATTATAAGTATTTAACAAACATTTAAGAGTTTCTAATTTTTTTTACCCTGTAATGATTTCCATGAATGATAAATAAATAATAGAATTCATTTTAAATGACGTTCTGGTTATTGTCCTGTCCTTCTCATTGTCCTTGTGACACTGAGACACAGCGGTCCAGGCTTTGTCACTGTAATAAATGGGTGAGAAGGGCCCACAGAAAGACACAAGCAAGCCTTTCTCCCGGGGCTCTGGCAGCTCCTCAGAAGCCTCTGCCAGAGAGAACGAAACCAGGGCAAGTAGAGGCAGCAGAAGTTCCAGGCGTGGTGAGTCGTGGTCAGAGGGCTTGCTTTTGAGGGGACTGGAGAAGGACCACTCAAGCGAGGTGCTGCACGCTGCTGGACTCTTAGAGCGTGACTATCCAGGAGCTCATGGGAGTGGGCAGCAGGGAGGGAACTTAATTTGAAATCGATTTACAGCTTGATGCTAGCATTCTGGGGTAGTGTTAGGCTGGACAGGCATCCACCCAGACCACGGACACCCGGGAGCTACAAGCTGCGGGTCATGGAGACTAGTACTGGCAGGTGGTGGCTCTGGGCCAGTCATGCTTTCTACGTCCCAATTAGAATCTCTCCCAGAGAAACCTCTGAAACACACTTAGAATACCCTGATGTGGCTACACATCTTTTCATCAGAACAGAAAGATCTCTGGCGCAAGGCCAATGTCAGCAAGACAGGAAGCAGTTAATTAGCTCCAGGGAAAAGGACTCTTGATCGTGGCAACTTCTGTGGATTCCAGCGTGTTGCCGAAGAGCTGAGCTTGAATGGAGGGATAACAACAGTAAAGCAAGGTGGCTTGATGAAAGGGAGGTATCATTTTGGAAGGGAAATCGTCAGAGGTATTGGGACTCAACATCTGGAAGATCTGGGCAGGAAGCCTTGTGCCTTGCTGACCTCTTAAATAATAATGGATTCTCGGTTTTCTCATCTGAAAAACAAGATCTCCGGTGCTTAGAATGTTATGTACCATCACACACTTACTCATTCTATAGAAGAACTGAGGTCCTGTCATGTCCAGCACCACACTAAGTGCTAAGCACACAGAATGCACAGATCAATGTAGTTCCTCCTTTATTCGGCTCATACACTGACTGCTGGGGAAATCTGTGAATTGAACCCAGGTCCTTGGCTGCCTGCCAGCCTCCTCCCAGCATCTTCCTACCTCTTTCCTATGGAATGGGCTTCAGCTCGTACCTTTTGAAATTGCCAGCAGGGATAAGGGAAGACTTAGAATGACCCATTTTAGGATAGATCAGAAAGTAAAATCACTCTGCTGGCCAAACTATCCTCTCCAGCATGATGGATTTGTGGAGAAGCTGGAAAGATTCCAGGACAAAGCCAGGAAATGATTGCATTCTCTTTCCATGCCTTTCCAAGAATACTATAAATCTTTTTCCAGGACTATGCAAGAAGAAAACGTAATCAAACCAATGTTTTAGCTGCTCTTCTGACAATAGCAGGATATTTGAATGGTCACTTCTAAGAAGTGAATAGAGTTTGGAAAGAGGGAAAGGAGACCACAAGGGTAAAATTACTGTACTTATCATTTAAATATATGTATTGTGTGTGTGTGTGTGTGTGTGTGTAGAATTGTTCAAGATACAGTTAAGCATTGGCACAGTGGGAACCATTTAAGTTAGACACAAGAAAGGGATTCCTGCTTGTAAGAATGTTTACATGTCAATGGAGTGGAGGATTATAGCATAAAATAAGCTTACTTATACTTGAGGTAATGAACTTACAGTAACCAAAGTGTAAGTGTTATCTGTTATCTGATTTTTCCCTCAAGGACCAGGTCAACCGTAACCCTGTCTGGCATCGATTATTCTCACCTCCAGTATTTAAGCAAGACTGGACACACATAGCCTAGGTGTCACAGCATTCGGCGACTCCCTGTGCTCGCAGTCTCCTTCTGGGTTTGGAGGCCGTTCTCTTTCTTCTCCATCCAATTCTCTGGCCACAGAGCTGGCCTGCAGACTGCGCAGGCCCTGTCCCTGCGCTTGCAGCTGCCTGGAGCCAGTGAGAGTCATGGGCAGAACGTGCTCCAAAGAGCTGGACAAAAGCAGAGCGGGTAGCACTGCAGCCACTGCTGGTGGAGGGTTTGTTGATTGATCTTCTCTAGGACGGCTGTTCTCACTGATTCTGGGAAAGTCCTCCCTTCTTGAGCTGTCAGACCGCCCTGTTGCCAACTCTGGAGTTCCCTTAATCCTGCCCAGACCATTGTAAATAGTTTTTTTTTTTCTTTTACAACTATTTATATCTCTTTAGTCACGATTCTGAATATATGTACCGTGTGTCTCCAGCTGAAATTCTGACTCATAGATTGTCTGAGCCGGTCTTGAGGAATTTCTGAAATTTCATTCAACATTCATATGAATAGTTTTTGAACAAATACTTTGTAATGCTTAAGCAATTAATTATGATACACATTTTTTGAGTTCCAAGTACTGCAGTAAAGAATTCACAAGATTCAAACATAACATGGTGATCTTTGTAGAGAGTTTTTTAAACTTCTTTTCAGGTTTGGAAACGGACGGCTGTTGTAGGCAAGCATACTGTTTGAGGTCACAACACTATTAAGGAAAGATGAATCTAGATAGATTTCATTTTAAAACATATCTTAAACATGTATTCTTTTTGGCCTCATACACAATAACTATAAGATCCTAGGAAGGATAAATAAAGAGGAAGAGGAAGGACTTGCCTCATGCCCAACACTGGGCACAGAGCACTAGGCTCTGTGCTTGAGCCTGAGGCCTAGCAGGGGTGTGCCTTCTGTTTTAAACTTCCGTAACAGAACAGCCTAGCATAGATGATTTGGCTGAGAGTTCCAAGGTCACAGGGCTGCATCTGGGACAGGCCCCTTTGCAGCATCCTTCACAGGGTCAGGAGCCAGAAGACCACAGGTGCAAGCGAGCAGGAAGAGGGCTGCGCCCACCTTCTTACCAGGAGCCCCCTCTCAGTAACCAACTTCCTCCTGCTGCAAGGACACAAATGCATTCATGAGGAATGCAGCCTTGTGACTTAATGACCACTTAAAAGTTTCCATCTTTCTACATTTGCACCGGGGATTAAGCTCCTGACACATGAACTTGGGTAGGGGAACACATTCAAATAATGGCAGATCGTAAATACACCTATTTGGTGACCATACCTGGTGAACTAAGAGTGAGAGAAGAGCATTGTAGAGGAGATGACATCATATGCAGGGATGTGCTGGTGAGCGTCAATAGCCAGTCCCCGATCACGCCCAAAGCTCCAATTTTTAGTGTTTGACACTTTCCACTGTGTAAAAACTTGCACCGTGGTTGGTTTCAAGCTTGCAGTGTGGCAGTACTAAGAGGAGAGTTGGGAAGAGATGTCACAGCTGGCTCTTGAGAGCCAGTGTAAGGTGGCTTCAGATGTCAGCGAAGCCATGTGCAAGGGCAGGTCAGGATTGGGCACGGTACATCTGGGGTGCTGCCTGTGGCCAAGATCAGACAGAGTATAAGGGACAGTGGTGAGGACAGGAGGGCGGGCAAGAGGGAGCTGGGCAGGAGAAAGACCAGGGAGAGAGTTGAGGCTGATGGGCCAGAGCTGCGCTACCCATTCTGGAAGCCACGTCTTGTCCCTGAGCACTGAAATCCTGCTGTTAAGGTAAAACGCACACCAGATTTTAAAGTTTTAATATGGAAAAAGGAATACAAAGTATAGCACTAACACTTTTATATTGATTATTTGATAAGACAAAAAGGTTTTGTGTTATTACAATTAATTTTATCTGTTTATTCTTACTTTTGAAATCTGGCTGTTAGAAAATTGAAAATGATATACATAGCTGGCATTATATTTCTTGAGAAGAGCTCAGGCCCGAGAAGCTGGATTTTATTTCACAGGTAACAGAGAGCCTTCGGTGAGTACTAAACACACTGCTGCCCGTGAAGATCAAACTGGTGCAGTGTGGAGCTGGATGAGTAAGGGCCAGTCGGGTACAGAACAAAGTTCAGGCAGTGGAAGAAGGACTGAAGGAGAGAAGAAAGCAGATGGACAATGTGGCTAAATGCAGGTGGGCGTAAACAAGGGCAAGGACTGAGGAAGACACTCAGGTGTCCGGCTTTGTGGACTGGAGTGGTGTGAACAGACAAGTACAGAAAGTTGTGTCTCGTAGTGGGGTGGTAATGAGTTCAGTTGCTGATAGGTTGAATCTGGGGTGCCAGGGATCTCGCAGGTGTCCAACAGGCAACTGGGCACAAGGCATCTCAAATCCCATTGTTTCTATCTTAAAAAAAATTTATTTTTTTCCTCTCCCTTCCACTGCTACCACCATAATCCAAGCCACCCTAATCTCTTGTCTGGATTATTGTCATCAGCGACCAGCTGGTCTTGCTGATGCACATGCCCCACTGCTGCCAGGTCTCAATGCAGCAGCCAGAGTAACCTTGGTAAAAGCCAAGTCAGAACAGCTCACCTCCTGTGCAAGTCTTCCAGTGAATTCCATTGCATGCAGAGCGAGGGCCTGAGCTGTGTGTGACCTGCCCCTGCTGCTACGTGAGCCCCCACTACTTGCTTCTCACCGTTGACCGAACTTCCCAGAACTCTCTTGCCTTGCAGGCTTTGTGCCTGGTACTCTATCTTGAAGACTCTGAATTTCTGAGGCTTTATCTCCCCTATCTCCTCGAGGTCCCTAATCATCCCCTTTTCTGGGAAGCTACCTTGTTTACCCCATGGAGAATGACATTCCTTTTCTCTTCCCTTCTTTATCTTGTCATTAGCTCTTTGCACGGTTGACCGCTTTATAAATGTTACTTATTGTTAGTAATGCTTGTCTCCCTCACTAGAATGTAAACTCTGTGAAGCAGAGATTGGGTCTGTTTTATCCTCTGGGTTAGTATTTGTAGGATGAACAAATAAACTGAAATCTGTCTGCAGTAGGTACGTATCTCTAGAAACAGACGCGCCTTTGGAATTCCAGCTCTATCACCAGTCATCACAGCCTTGGGCTGGTTATTTACCATTTCTGAGCCTTCGTTATCTCATCTATGGATTAGACAGATTAATGGTACTTTCCACAGAAGGCAGTTCTGAGCCCTGGTTCAAATTGTGGAACCCCACCTTGTTCCAGGAGACGTCTTAACAGGAATGGAGATATTGTCTGTAAGATCCAGATGCTGTGTCTGGAATGTTGTAAGTCTCTAGAAAATGCTAATGTTCACTTAGCATTAGTGGAAGAAGGAGGACGGGAAGGCGGAGGATCAGGCCACGGGGAGAGTTGCAGACTTAACAGTGAGCAGCTGCCCTAGGGGGCTGGGTGGGGTGGCCATTCCCACTCTGCTGAGTTAGCAGGAGTCCCTGAGGGGAACCAGCAAGGCAAGCACACTGGACTTGAAAGGCTGGACAGGGGTAGACAAGGAATTCGGCTGTAAGCATCAGCCTATGAATCAGCCTCCCCAGGCCAAAGTCTTGAAGGAAAGCAGATACGGACTGACCTCCTGAAAGCCACGAGTCATTGCTACAGGAACTCAGTGGGGACTCCCTGCAAGGAGCCAGGAGAACACAGAAATGTGGCAAGTCTCAGACTGAACTGGGGCCGGGCTCGACCTGTCCCTTCCCCCTGAAGAAGCCCTGGTAAAGGAGCAGCCCCTTGCTTTAGACGGCAGAGGCCAATAGCTCTTCACTCCTTCCAGAAAGACGTGTATAGCCTCTGCTGGAGTCAAAGTCCCGGGGCCCTGTGGCTGTAACTCTCTGGCGGTGTGAAGATGCAGGACACAGCACCCGGAGGTTGCAGTCAGAAAAGACAAGAGCAGGAATGTGGGAGGCCTTATCTCTTCCTTCTGTCCCAGGATGGTGCCAGGCCCTGCACGGCCTGGTCTTGGGACCCGGGCTGGCCCTTGCCCTGATCTCTCTGATGGACTTTTTCTGGGAGACTTCCTAACTGTAAGACAGGAAGTATAGAAAAAGACCCTACATCCCCCTGAGCTCCAGGCCCCAGAAGAAGGAAGCCCCAAGCAGCAGGTATGTCAGAGCTACGAGCCTTGGGTGTCCATAAGCTGCATCCCGTTAGAAGGCCTGGAGTGCCAGTGCCCCATTCATGAAGCAGAGGACCCCAGGGTCGTAGGGTACAGAACAGTCTGAGAGGATTGAGAAATCAAGCCCTGTAATACAGCTGCTTGTTTTGTACCCAAATAAAACGCAAACCACGACTATGTACTGCTAAGTGCTCACCTCCCCACTCAGTCAATATTCTGTATTGTGCTAGAGACACACAAAATTGCACAAAGGACCATAGTGTGAACTCCAGTGTAGATACCACCTGGGGTGACAGGGGCCATTGCCTGCATCCTGAAGCCTCCCCACATCCCTTTCCAATTCAGTCCTCTGCCTCCTCCGAAGGTAACTACTGCTCTGATTTTTAGGGTTAATCACTTCCGTGCTTTTTTTTTTTTTTAGACAAAGTAACCTAATACAGCAATGAGAGATATGGATTGTGAATCCGGAAGGCAAGGGCTCCTTTATGTGCATTTTTGGGCAAACTAGTACATCTCTCCATGTTTTGTTTCTTCATCCGTGATAGAAGGACAAAGGCAGGAGCCGGGGACTTAGCTCAGTGGTACCACACCTGCCCGGCAACCACAAGGTCCTGAGTTCAATCCCCATGGAAAACAAAAAGAAGAATAATGGCAGAATGTGAGCCAGGACGGTTGTGTAAAATATTAAGCGCTGTGAACATGTACGGGTGAAGTGCTGAGAACAGCACCGCTTTCTGACTGTTGTTCTTTGTAATAAACCACCCACACATGGCCTCCTTTACTGTGAATGGGATTGTATGATACAACAAATGGACTGGCGGGCCATGCCGGGTGCTGGAAACAGCAGGAGAAGTGGAAAGAGGAGAAAGGTGCTCTGGTTACTATCTTTTGGAGGGTGGAGCTGGCTGCCCTGCGGTAGCGGCCACAAGGTGAGCAGGCCCCGTGGGAGCGTCAGCGGGCAAGAGAGGCCCCACAAAAGAGTGCGACTAGGGACCAGCCTGGATCCAAGAGGAGTAAGGCACCTGTATGCTCCTCTCTCTCCACAGCGTCCCCAGGGAGAGGCCGCAGCAGCAGGAGGAAGAAGGCCACAGACTCCAGGAGCAGGACGGGTGCTACCCGGGTCTGAGGACTCACTGCCCTGGTCCCAGTGGGATGCTGCTCCAATCAAAGCAATGGCCTCGGTACTTTTCCCCCAGCGAAGCTGAGGCCCCTGCCTTCTGTAGCTCCTGCCTAAAGAAAGCAATCGATAAGCATGTTTCTTTTGGATAGCTCCCGTTACAGTCACACTTATCTGAAATGATAGGTCTTAATCATAAAAGTAATTGATGGAGCCGGGCGTGGTGGCTCATACCTGTAATCCCAGCACTCGCGAGACAGAGACAGGAAGATTGCTGAGTTCCAGGCTTGCCTGGGCTACATAGTGAGCTCAGGGCCAGCTTGAACTACAAAGTGAGACCCTGTCTCCAAAAAAAAAAAAAAAAAAAGTAATTGATGGGAAATAAAACATGAGAACAAAATTTGTTCAACTTACCCTATCGCATCCACTAATAAAATTCAGACGCACTTCTTTCCAACCCCTTTTCTGTGCACAGATGAAAGACTAAAGTCAATTCTATTTTTGTTTTAGTTGAATTCAGATTAAATCGAGCCCAGCAGGAACAGGTTATCAGGCTTTCCTTCCAAAATAAAAACTATTCCAGTATTCAAACTATGAGACAGACAATTTAAAAAAAACAATAGCAATAAACATTTATATAATGCTTATGATGTACTAAGCTCTATTCTAAATGTTTGGCAGGAATTATTTCTTTCGATTCATTCAATCATTCACAAGAACTCCATGTAAGCATCCATCTAACCTTACTTTGCAGATGGAGAGTGGGCAATAAAACTAAGCGAGAAAAGTTCTAGCACCTAAGACCATTTGGACAGGAAGAGTTGGAACCAGGACACAGCACCCCCAGACTGAGCTTCAGTGTCCAACAAATAGCTACCAGAGCGTGGAGTGTGGCTTCATGAAGACAAAATGTTTTGTCCTTGTGTCATCCACGCCAGTGTAGTGTGGACTTTCTCCGTTCTGCCTTCCGATTGCCTAACTTCATTCCAGCAAGGTGCGTCCGTCTGAGCTGCTGGGCCTGGCTTGGTACACTGCACTGGCGATAATGTTTGTTTTAGTGTAGGGTGAGACAGCGTTCATAGTCATGTGGGGCTGCTCTTTTGGAGAGAACCGGTCTTAATGCTTAGGAACCCCAAAGCTCCCGTCTCCTAACTGCATCCTGGGTACAATTAAACTGAAAATGTCAAGTTATTTAACCAATCTGTGCTAACTACCTGAAGGTAGCCAGTGCTTCAGTGAAATGACATTTCCCTCTTGATGTTACGTGTTCTCCTTTTGCTGGCCTTCACGAGCACTTGCTTACCCCACAGTTTTCCGTGGACCTCCCCCGCGGGGATCACCACTCACACTGTGCTGAGCCCGAGCCGTGGTTCACTCACCACCCCCGTTCCTGGCGGAGGAAGAGGAAGTGCGGCGACTTGCTCAATCTCCACGGCGGGACAGTGCAGGAGGCCGCAGAGGCTTTGTGTAACGGCTCTGGCTCTATTAGTGGGCTGTGTGACAGAGCGCACGGCTGAGCCTAAGGGGCTTGTCTCCCTTTTGCAGAGGGTTGAACCAGATGGAGCCCCGTACTCTGTATGTCCTGACCCAGATCACTGCATCCTAGGGACGCAGCCCAGCCAGGGCACAATGGGGGGACCATCGAGGGATATCATGGCCTCTGGCTCTGTTGGGAGTTTATAGTCTCATTGAAGACACCATGGGTGGTACAAGATAGTGGAGAATTAATTTCTCAATGTGTGATTGAAACCAGATTTTAAAGATTCTGGAAAGGCAGTTGAGTGAATCTTGCTTAGAGGAAATGGATCATGTTAAAGCGAGAGTAAATCTGACTTAATATTTGCTAAACAAGATTCTCTGTTAGGTGACAGCCAGATGTGTTAGTCTGGTAGACACATCATCAGAATAGCCCAGTCCCAGAATGCCATCCCAGAATGGCCCAATCTGCCCACCTCCACCCCCAGGCATTGAGCCCTGGGCAGCTTGTAGATGTGCCATATTTCAACAAAAGCACGAACATTTGTTTTTTCCTCTACACAACAGGGTTCCTTATGTTGCAACATTTTCTCCGCAGGGCTGTTTATGGGAAGAAGATGTAGGTTGAGGAGGCAGAGATCAGAGAACAGAAGTCGAGTTGGGGTTGGGTAGATATCACTGAGGAAACCAGGGGGTGGAGACGTTGTATATGCAAAAGCTGAGTGTCTTTAACCACAAAGAACTGGTTTGTGAGCAGTGTCTACAGTTTGCCTGGGTTCCCAGCCATGACAGCAGGAAACACAGCTGTTAGACTTCCTCTGTAGCAAGCATAAACCAGCATTGCAAACTACAGTGTTTTAAAGTGTCAAACTTGAGTTCAATGCGGAGTGAGTCTTGACTTGGTTTTGAGTCACTACTGTGGCATCTCAGAGCCTGTTGGAGAGGTAGTATCCATCCATCCTAGGATCCTTGGTTTCTTCTTTCTTTTTCTATTGATTTTCTCAAGAGTTTTATGTCTGATCTTCTCAAGAGTTCTATAATAAGCTCTGTTGCTCATTATATATTACAAGAGCAGTAGCTTACATTTCCAAGGTTTCTGTGCTCAACTGATGACTCTCAACATCCATTTCACAAGGTTTCTATGTTCAGTTGATGACTCTCAACTCCACAGGGTCCTCTGCTCGTAAGCTCTGAAGCTATATATGCAGCTGCTCATACCCTGACAGGTGTATACTTGCTAAGTAAATGCCCAGAAACCTGCCATTCTTCATACCCCTAGTACCTCAGTGAATGCCCAACACTAGGTTCATTGTCCTCCTTGTTCCAACAGTCAGCTGTTTCTCCTCTGGAGCATCTATCTGTCTTTCCAATGCTTGTGCACACCAGGATGGCTCAGAGCCTTGGGTCTCCTTCCTATAGCAGTCCTTACAAGGGCTCCTTATCTTCCTGTCTTGCAACCCATTCTCCGTGCAGCAGCTAGTGAGTTTCTACAAAACACATAGGTATAGCTCCCTTACTGAAAATGCCTCAAAGGCCGTCACTTGTTTAGGGTATTCAGCCTAAATGTTTCATTCTTAGGTTGGGCCCTACAGATCACCTCAGTGGTGTCTAAGGTCAAATCTTATCAAAGCTTCCCCATAGAGTTCAAGATCAGGGTGGAGGGAGAAGAGATGATAGTCTTGAGTGAAACTTAGTATCACTAACACTGTCCCACTCTACCATATTTCTTAATTCAAAACATCCAAACAGAATCCAAAATGATGTCTTCACTGCTGATGAATCATAGTTCCCTGCTGAAAATCGATGAAAAGAAGACAAATGACCCAAGATGACCACAAGAAGATAACCAGGGAAGAAAGAGGATGTCTTTCTTGTTCTCCCAGCCAGAGGCATCCACTCCCCATTGTTCCCTCACTGAATCTTGCTTGTAATGCTCATTATATTTTGCATCATGTGGCATGTATGTATGTATGAATGTATGTATGTAAGTTCTTCCCTTGTACAGTCAGCAATTTAAGTTCAGGAAAGATATATCTCTCTTTATCTTTCGTCTAGCACCATCTCCTTTTGTAGGGCTGAGCATATTCTTAGTATGTGAATGTAAAGTTAAATCACAATATTGTGGCCTTTCCCGCTACTAGCTAGGAATATTTCCTTCATTAAAATCCTTGATCCAGAACATTTTTCTATATTACAAAAGATGGATGTCATTACCAAGTAATTGGCTCTCACAAACTAATTAAGAAAAGACAAATTTCCTGAGAAAAATTGACCAAAGTCATTGATAGACAATTATTTCAAAGAAACAATATGAATGACATTAAATATGTGGCACATACTAGATTTGCCATGTAAAAATTAAAACTACTGTTCCCAGGATATGAGAAACATGTCCTCAAATATACTACTGGGGAGAATGTCAATATGTAAAACTTTTTTGGATAGAAATCAAGCAACAGTAAACTTAAAATTTAGAGTTTGACCCAGAAACTCCAGGCATTCATCCTATAGGAATAAATAGGTCAGGGTATCAAGTTAATGTGAAATAATATTAATTTCAATATTATTAATAACAAACAAAGTCCAAATAACTAAAACTTCCATCATTAGTAGTTTGGTTAAATCATGGCACATCTGTACAACCACATCTGTAGATATCTACATTTTTACAAGGAAAGATGTCCATCATATATTGCGCAGACAAGACACATCATAAAGCATTTTATCCATCTACCTACCACCCTTCCCTTCATTCTTGGATTCAGAACAAAGTAAAGGATATATATCAAACCATTAACAGTAATGGTCATTGGATAAAGTTAACTTATTAGCAATGTCTGTATTTTATTTCATATTTTGAATTTTTTTCATTGGTTGTTATACTTACAACAGTAGCAAAGCAATAAGTTGGACAATTTGGGAAAACAGTGTTTTTCTTGCTAATTAAAAAGCAACTTATGAAACTTATGTCTACTTGCATGTGGGGAACATGTTGCCATATTGAAAATTTTGTGCTGTGAAGGACCTCACTTTGACAGCTCAGCTCCTCTGGATGGAAAGGGCTCATGTCAGATGGAATTTGTACTGATCTTTTGATTCTTTCTACTAATATCTAAGAAATCACAATATAAAATTTTTGCTGTCTATTCATAATCAGGCAACGGGGAAGAAATTGCTCTCAAATTTCAACTTTCTATGGATAAAGATTGTTTAGATAAATGAAACATAAATTATAGACACAATCCATTTAATATCTTCTTCGCCTTCAATTCTTTCAAAAAATCCTTTCCACTTCCTACTAAGATAAAACAAACCAATTTCTAATTTCCTTCTTCCTTTTGTCAATTTACTCCTGCTCTGATTTGCCCTAAGAGAACTTCAGTTGGTTTCTGCTGATCAGTTATTTATTTTCTTCCTGGTGAGAACAGGTTAATTAATAAATATTCAGCTTTTCTTGGTATTGATGGCTATTTGTCTTTGGCTCCTGAACTTTCCAGCTTTTCCCTCATAGAACTAGAAGGCTTTTGCCCTTTGCTTTGCCATATTGATGATTTTGTATTGACTGGATCTGATCATTTGTAGGTATAAAAGCATTCCTGTAACCGGGAGACAAACTTTTCTAAAACCTGTGTCACCTCAGCAAACAAGCTGCCCAGACCAAGAGAATAGACATCAGTCCCAGCCTGGGTGCCAACCGCAATAGAGTGTTTGAGAGAAAACATGTGGCTTGGCTCATTAACTGTGCTGGTAGCTTCTCCCCAGCAGAAACTATGAGTATCAAAAACACACTGGGCCGGGATGGAGCGAACATAGCAGGACGATGTGAACAGGTCTGAGTGTGCAAGGGGCGGTTGAGCTGGCAGAATTCCTGGGCCCCAGATATCCTAGGACTTACTTTGGCTGTTTTTGTGAACTCTACTTTGCCTTCTGTGCTTCTAACTGTACCCGCACCTCTCTCCAGAGGGCCACCCCTTCGGTCACTGGTCACTTCACCCATAGTGGAAACCGAGGTGTAGCTGGGGCCTTCATTTCCTTGTGAATCCTCTTGCCAGGAGCTGATGGTTTGTCAGCAGGAAGCTCACCTCCCTTGTATCTATGAGGACAAAATCACAAGTCTCTGACTTGTTAACTTCACTTAAGTCGCACTGTCACCTGTTTCCCAGCCTGCTTCCCCGACTTGAGGGGCCAGTTTCTGCTGGGAGCCCATCCTCACCAATCACTTGCCCAGAACCTTCCTCTGAGGCCCAGCATACAGGATAGTGGATGATGCTCCCTGATATTTTACTAGCGTCCAGAACTGCCTCAGAGCTTTTCTATGCCTTGTGCCACCAAATCCTCTACAAGGCCATTAGGTAGGCCCTGTACAATCTTCCTTTCAGTAGAATTTCTTAGACCTAAGAGGCCTGGCCCTCGAGTCCAACAGCCTCTGGTCACATTCCAGTCCTGCCAATTACCAACCATGTGATCTTGGGAAAATCACACTCCTCACCTATAAACCTATTTCATAGGGTGGTAATGAACATTTGATGAATTGATGTTAGAGTTCTAGGTACCTGTTAAATAAACTGACACTTCACACATGGAACAGTTCAGTCTTACAAAGATGAATTAACTTTCTCAGTGTGCCACACTGAGGAAAAATTTGAATACAGACTTTAGGTGGGAAAATTGGAATTCAGACTTACATCTGTATGATTTCCTAGCCAGTCTCTTAACCACAATCCAATGCCAGGTCTGATCAGGCTCACTGCCCCTTCTTTTGCCTTCATACTTCTCAAAAGGGCTACTTTTTGCCAAAGCTCCTGGCCCATCCTGGGCTTGTCTTTGCCTTTCCTGTCCTCACTCCTGGGGTGGAGGCCAGCTGTCTGTGCCACAGAGGGGTCACTGTGTGCTAATTCACAGGGGACTCTCCACAGACCTAGGCTTTGTTCTTCAGCACCCCCTTTCCCACCCCAAAGCAGGCTCTTTCTCTACTGAAGTAACAATTTATGAGTACTTTTCTTCTAATTCAAACATCCTTTTCCATTTCCTAATTGGGTACTAATTTAAAACATATGGAAATCTGTAAGGGGAAGAGGAAAGTGAGAAAACTCTCACTTGCTGCCATGTGGCTTTCCGGGCCCTCCATCCACCCAAGCCTTGACTCACTGGGGCCTCCCAGGCAGGATGACACACCTGGTAGGCCGGCCAATATCCTTATAAGGCAGCTGTGTTATGCCTGGCACCGGCTACCACCCTGGCCTGCATTTCAGTACTGATGAAGCAATGTCCCTGCTCTGGGAAGGGCGGAGAACAACTTGCTCTTAACTCTCTATAGCTTCAGTCAGGAGGCTCCACTTCCCTTCCTGTTGGATTGAAAGTGAAAAATCCAATTTTGGGAGAATATTTGGGACAGGCCATTTATTTCCATGTTGGGCATTTAGCAACATTTACTGGGCAGCTGCTAGAGTGCCAGATAAGTAGCTCCAAGCCTCTGCTTAGGAGGAAGGGAACAGATCTAGTTGTGCAGACTGGATCCAACGTGAGAGGTGCTGTGTGCATGTCTGGTGAGGGGAAAGGGATGTCTCGGGTTCCCCTCAGGACTCAGGACCGGGGAACAGAAAGGAGAATAAGGCAGAATTCATGATTCATGTCGTTCGTATCCCAGTACTGAGCACAGTGATTTAGGTACATCACCTCATTTAATCCTTCACGGACTAGAGACTGACTGAGAAATAAGTGCTGGGGTCACAGTGAAGGTCCCCTGATATGTCTACCCCAGTTTATCTTACTTTTCTTCACATCCCAAAGCCAGTCAGGCTGTGGAACTTTGGGATTACTTAGATTTTTTTTTTTTTGAGACAGGGTCTCGCTTTGTAGTTCAGGCTGGCCCTGAGCTCACTATGTAGCCCAGGCAAGCCTCAAACTCAGCAATCCTCCTGTCTCTGCCTCCCGAGTGCTGGGATTACAGGCGTGAGCCACCATGCCCAGGGGGATTACTTACATTTTAACCTCAAGGGTTATTTCCAGTTTCAAATACAGTTCTGCTCAGTCACGAAGATTTCCTTCCACTCCAGACACCCAAGTGCATTATCCTGGCTACTGTCAGGGTGGCCTCTGCTACGCACAGCTGGTGCTAAAGCACGGTTAGGCTTCCAGACCATGCCCCACAGGGCCTCCACCAGCTGTTCTGCTCAGGACCCAGAAGCTCGCCTGGGTAAAGGAGATTAGCTTCGGGTCTGAGGGTTCCTCTGGAGAGCGGGTGCTGCAGACACTGAGGACCCCATGACCCAGACTGGCTGCCCCGTGCTGGGTTCCTCCTCTCTCTGCACTCACACCCCCAGCGCAATGGCTCTGTTCTGAACGGTAGGGAAAATTGCATAAGAACTAGAAGCATACCTAGGTTTCTGTGGGTTTCAAACATCAACCTCTCTCCCAAATTCCTCAGCCTTATTTCTCTGCTCCTTGTTCTCTCCACTTTGGCCACATTGGTGTCCCTGCTTCTCCTCACTAAAGCCAGATTAAAACACCAGATGCTGGGCTATATATGGATATCAGATAGATAATAAATAATCTTTTAGTATTGGATTAGTTGCAATTTGCATGTAGGTCAGTTCCAAAATTTATGCTGAAATGCAATTGCCAACGCAATAGCGTTCTGAGGTGAGGCCTTCAGGAGCTGATGAAAGAGAGTGTAGAACAATGTTGGATGGGGGTAGGGCTAAAGAGGGCTTCAGTGAGAGAACTCACCCTCTTCTGTTCCTCTCCCGTGTCAGGACACAGTGACTGCTACCTCTGGAGGGCGCAGCAAGGTGCCCTCTTGTATCCTCACCAGATGCTCAAACCTCAGTACCTCTGTCAGGACTCTGAGCCTTCGGAATTGTAAGAAGTAAAGCTCTCTTTCGTATAGATCACACAGTCTGTGGTGTTTTGTTATAGCAGAACAACAGACTGAATCGAATGTGTTTCAGATTTTGCAGGGATACATACTAAAATATTTTTCATAGTTTATCTGAAACCCAAATTTAACTACCTGTTTTCACTTTTCCCTCTCTTGTCCTCTTCCCTTTCTTCTTTCTTTTTTGCTAAATCTGATTATACTCTATGCCAAGCTTAACGCCATCGCTGGGATTTTCTTTCCCTGACAGCGACTCTTTCTTCGCTTGATCTTGGTCTCTCTCCCCAGACGCCTTTCTTCGAGTACCTTCCCCCCTGATCCCATGCCTCAAGCCCAGCGGCCGCCCTCCTCCGGTCTCTTGCCTTGTTTCCTTCACAGCCTTATCCTGCTTGATGTTACCGTGTGTGTTTGTTTTCCTTTCCATCTCCATGAGCATGAGCACTCCAGGAAGTCAGGGACTTCTGTCTGTTTTGTTTACTGTCTCTCTCAGTGTTTACCAGAGTCTGGCAAGAGGCGGTCATCTAGAAACTATTTCTTGAGTGAATGGTGTGTCACGCACGGTTGAATGAGGAAAATTTTGAGTTCCCAGGTCAGCCTGAGAAAGAGAGGATAGGAGAAGGCTCTGTGAGTGGGAAAAGGGGGGAGAGAGAGAGAGAGAGAGAGAGAGAGAGAGAGAGAGAGAGAGAGAGAGAGAGAGAGAG
>PVIC010020164.1:0-29832 GCA_004025085.1 Thryonomys swinderianus | reverse complement strand
ACTGTGTAGCCCTGGCAAGCCTCGAACTCAGCAGTCCTCCTGCTTTCCCGAGTGCTGGGGTTACAGATGTGAGCCACCACACTCAGCATTGTGGTGTGTGGTACTGGGGATGGGACCTTAGGCTTGCAAGGCAGATGCTGTAACCACTGAGCTAACTCCCTGGCCTTTGTGTGTTGTCAAATTTTAAAATATATTTTAAAGTGTTAACAAAGTTTGGTTGCTTTTTTTTTTTTTTTTTTTGAGACAGGGTCTTGCTATGTAGTTCAGGCTGACCTTGATCCTCCTGCTTCTCAGCCTCCTGAGTGCTGGGATTACAGGTGTGCATCACTATACTCGTCTGTCAGAAAAACTTTAAGTGTGCTATTGATGAGGAAGTTCAGTGGAATAAGATGGAAACAGTATTATAAATATACATAATTTTTAAAGTGGAAAGATTTTATATAATTCCATATTAATATTTAAGTGTAAAAAATAAAAGTTAAGAATATAGTTAAATGTTTTCTAAGGATATCCCCCTGACCAAAGAGTAGAAGTGATAAAAAAATGTTATAACTTCATCAAATAAAACATTTTAAACATTCTTTATACTAACCATCATTATAAATAAAGTTAAACGATCCTATATGACTAATAAATGTTATTATCCTGAATACATGACAAACTTTTACAAACCAAAAAGTAGAAATTCAGTAGAAAAATTAGCTAAGGAAATGGATGCCATAAAAAAAGTGTCACCTTGTCATGTGTTAAATTCACAAGGGAAGATTATGATCCACTTCTTGTGTTTTTTCCTTTGATTTGGTCATCTCACTCTCTGTCTAACTATACCCTGATAATATGTTATTAAGTCATATATATTATATATTATTAACTAGCTGTACCCTGATAATGTTATATATTATTAACTAGCTGTACCCTGATAATGTTATATATTATTAACTAGCTATACCCTGATAATATATTAAGTCATATATGTTATATATTATTAACTCCCCTCCCAGTTTTCTTCACTGCCTGTGGACAATTCTTCCAAATAACCATTTTTGTTAAATTCTTTCAAATAATCTTGGTATTTTGTTTACAGATACATTAAACCTAAAACATACTTGGGGGTAGAGTTAACATTATAATATCCAACTTTCCTTTTCCAGGAGCACAAAACTTCTCTCTATAAAAATGTAGCATTTTTAAATAAGTTTGTCATTACTTTATTATAACTTTCCCTGCTCCAGAAAATCCTTCATGGCTTAACTCTCTCCTGTTTGAATTCTTGCCCTTTTCCTGCAGAGTTGCTTCTGTCTACAGCGTCCCTCCTTTTCCCTCTTCAAATTGTGGCAGCTCAGGGTCCACACCCTTCACAGCATCCCTGCCCATAGGGAGCCTTCTTTCCTCTACCTACACAGTATTTATAATATTTCCCATTCACTTAGCAGTTGTATTGCTTTGGGGCATTTTTTCTGTTCTTTTATTTTCCTAATTGCTACTTTGCCTGCTTTTTTATTTTACAAGCTTCTTACAGACTTCTCTGTCTCACATTTCTTAGCTTCTGTGCTGTGTAGTACAGTAGATATTTGCTGTATGGGCTTTGGAGCACTTAAAATGTAGCTTTTAGTCCAATTGAGATAACACACTTTATTTTTGAGAAGGGTCTTGCTAAGTTACCCAAATTGACCTTGATTTTGCAGTCTTTCTGCTTTATCCTCCCAGGTAGCTAGGGATACAGACATGTGCCACCATGCCCAGCTATAGTGCACTTTTAAAATTTTTTTGTTTCTTGGTACATTTAAGGTGTACATTATGATAACATTCATCTTTGGAAATTTGTACGTGTAAATGCCTGATTCTTATTTCTTCCCCATTCTCCTGCCCTCCCTTCCACTCTTCCCCTCCTCTCTATTTACAAATACTGTGTTTTTTCCTTGTTCTCTCATATTTCTTCTGTAACTACCCTTCATATTCTTCTCCTTCCCCTCCAGACCTTTTTTTTATTTCACATTATCTGTTATATATTTTGGTTCTCGTTTCCACTTTCATTTTCTCACAGCAGAGAAAAAATTCAGTATTTACACGTGTGACCTATGGCCTCACTATGGCCCTGTTTAGCTGTTAATGTCTCTAGTTTATCATTCTTTATGGCTGAGTAGTACTCCATTTTATTTATTTATTTTTTTAACCCAGATCTTCTTTATCCAGTCACCAGTTACGGGCATTTGGGCTGTTTCCAAGATCTAGCTATTACAAACTGTGCCGCTATAAATAAGGGACCACTACATTGCTGGAGTATGATACTTTTAAATCATTTGGGAAGATGCCATGTTTTAAGATTTTTAAATTTTATTAGTATATGTGCACAGTATATAATGTTTACATTCCTTGTAGAAAGTTGTTATGTATACGTAATCTCTATTTCTTTTCTCATCCCCTTTCCTTCCCCTTCCTCTTTGATCCACCTATCTCTTGATCCCTTTGTTATTTTTGTGGGGGAGGGTGCTTTTTTTTTTTTTAGTAGGTTTGTCATATCCAGTGTTTACATTCCTTGTGTAGAATTGGTACATGTACATAGCATATCCCAATTTTTTTTTTTTTTTAAACAGGGTCTTGTAGTTCAGACTGGCTCTGAGCTCACTATGTAGCCCAGGCAAGCCTCAAACTCAGCAATCCTCCTTTCCCTGCCTCCCGAGTGCTGGGATTACAGGCGGGAGCCACCACGCCCAGCACTGTGGTATGTGGTATTGATTGCTGGTGGGCGTGATTCTCTACACCCAGCATTGTGTGTGGTTACCGGGGATCAAACTCAGGACCTGTGCGCTAGCGAGGCAGGTGCCAGAACCACTGAGTTAACCCTCTGGCCTCCAATTTTTTTTTTTATCTCCTGCCTCTCCCCTTCTTCTCCCCTCCCTGATGCATTTTTAAGCACATAATAATACTGGATCTCAAAGACCGAATGAATGATTCTTATATTTATTAAATATTGAAGGGATATGTCTTTGGATATAGCTGGTTGAATTTAAATATATTGTTAAAAGTAACTTTATCTGTTTCTTTTTTGTCTTTTTAATAAGACATAGAAAATTTTGTTGATACCTGTGGCTCACCTTTGTGGCTGGATTTTGTTTCTCTTGGATAGCATTGGTCTAGTGCACCCAACACAGACATTCACACACAAGAAGTGGTGGTGTTGGTTGTTTGAGACAAGTGAAAACTAGGTAGCCCCATTTATCTGAGCAGTTGTTTGTATTTGATTTTCTGAGATGGGACCTTACTATGTAGTCCAGGCTGCCCTTGAACTCAAAGCAGTCCTTTTGTCTCATTATCTGAGCAGTTTTGACTCTGTTCTTTTGGTTACTAGGAATGTGGGACTATCAGTTAATATGCTCACAGGACAGAGCCCACATCCAGGAAAGGAATTACAGAACAAACTCATCTGAATGTGAAATACATACTAGCTTCAAATGCAATCTTCTCTAACTTTGTAAAAAGAAATAACAGAAGAAGGAAGGGAAGAAAGGTGGGAGCTTTCACAGATAAATGCCAAAATAAATTGGTTTTGAAACCAAAATTTGAATATTCAATATAGAGAACCAAAAGAGGATGAGCATTGCAACAGAAAAGAATTTTTTTTTTTTTTTTTTGGAGACAGGGTCTCGCTTTGTAGTTCAGGCTGGCCCTGAGCTCACTATGTAGCCCAGGCAAGCCTCGAACTCAGCAATCCTCCTGCCTCTGCCTCCCGAGTGCTGGGATTACAGGCGTGAGCCACCACGCCCGGCAAGAATTTTTTTTTTTGAGACATGATCTCGCTTTGTAATTCAGGCTGGCCCTGAGCTCACTATGTAGCCCAGACAAGCCTCGAATTCACAGCAATCCTCCTGCCTCTGCCTCCCTAGTGCTGGGATTACAGGTGTAAGCCACCACACCCGACATCGGGATATGTGGTACTGGGGATTGAATTTGGGACCTTGTGCTTGCCAGGCAGATGCTGGAATCACTAAGCTAAATCCCTGGCCCACAAAACCTATCTTTGTGACTTGTTCTCTCCTAGCTAATCATATTATTGAATTAAAGCACATTTAAATTACATTGCTCATTTGCTTAATTCAGTTAGTTTTTAAATACGTATGACAGAAATGAAATTTGTTACAGATAGTTAAGCAAAGCACTATTTCCTGAATACTTTGCTTTCTTGTTGATTTATAATGACAAAGAGCTTGCTATGAGCAAGATGATGTTTTTTTGAGAGCCTTGATTATATTTATATTCCTGGTTATTTTTCTTGATTAAAGATTTTCTTCATTTTTGGGCATTTTTCAATGTTTTTTTCTTTTATTACTAAGCCCATTTTAGAATAAGTAAGTTAGTTCCAACATGAGAGAGAGAGAGAGAGAGACTGTGTGTGTGTGTGTGTGTGTGTGTGTGTGTGTGTGTGTGTGTGTGTGTGTGTGATAATCTGTCTGTTCCTTTCTGGGAGTTGAGCACTCATAAAAACAAGTGTCCTGGCTGGAGGCATCCATGCCTGCTTGGCTAGTCCAAGGTCCTCAATTCAGTTATCAGTGCGGGGGGGAAAAAGTGCCCTGTCTTCTACTTTGGGATCAGAAGATAAGCCATGCATGGCAGCAAATGCCAGTAATCTCAGGACTGGAGTTAAGGATAGCCTGGGCTATATAGGGAAAAAAAAAAAAAAAAGATTGGAGGAGGAGTTAGCAAGACTATAAAATTCTTTTTTTTCATTTCTCACCAAAGATGTTACTTATAGGTGTCTTTCAGGTTGCAGAAAGGATGGAAAAAAGGACATGTGCACTCTGCCCCAAAGGTACCGACCATAGTGTACTGTACTTTGCACAATCAGAGAACATAGCTGCTCATGAAAATTGTTTGGTAAGTTACTTGAAACTACATGAGTATTTTTAGATCAGATATCCTAGGAAAGATGAATGGTACTTTGAATGCAAAGAGTAAGAAGTAGACCATGGGTTAGGCTTTAAGTGGATGTTGAGGTACACAGGTTTCTAACTTTAAGTTGTTTCAGATCTTATTACCTTGATTACTGATTGATCAAACACAGCAAAAGAAATTTTAGTGAAGAAAATTCTTTAAAGATATTTTGATGAATTATGTCTGATGCAGCAGAAACCTACAAACTTTCCACCGAGATACTCTGTCAGACTTTACAAATTCTTTAAATGTACCCATGAAGATAAACATTGCTGTATATCTTTCATTTTAAATATTGTGTCCCATTTCATATCACTATTCAGCTAGTCTCCTGTGAATAGGCATTTAGTTTTACCAGTCTTCTTACTATGACGGGCAAGTCATCAAAACACTCTTATCTGAGTCTCGTTACACATGTGAGAATTTCTTTAGCCTAGGGTATATAGCTAAGAGTGGAATTTCTGGGGCACAAAAAGTGTGATTTGCATGTCACTAAATTTACCAGATTACTCTCCAAAGACACTGACCCAAATTTGACTTTCACTCCAGTTTCAGAGTACAGTAAAACCTTGGTGTGCAAGCATACCTTGTTCTGGGAATATGCTTATAATCCAGAGCACTTGTATTTCAAACTGAATTTCCCCATAAGAAATAATGGATGCCTGTAATCCCAGCACTTGGGAAGTTGAGGCAAAAGGATCACTGCAAATTCTAGGCTGGCTGGGGCTACATAGTGAGTACAAGACCACCCTGAACTATACAGAAAGATCCTGTCTCAAAACATCAGAAAAAGAAATGATGGAAATTCACATCGTTCATTCCATTTTAAATATGTATGGCACAGAGGTGTAATTTTGTTATAGATAGTTAAGCAAAGCACTATTTCTTGAATACTTTGCCTTCTTGTCGATTTATAATGACAAAGCTTGCTATGAGCAAGATAATGTTTTTTGAGAGTTTTGGTTATGTTTATATTCCTGGGTTTTTTTCCCCCTGGTTATTTTTTTTAAGATTTTCTTCATTTTTAGGCATTTTTAAATGGTTTCTTCTTCTTAACCCAAAATAATTTATATAAAAATTATTATAGGTCAGGAGTGGTGGCTCACACCTGTAATCCCAGCACTTGGGAGGCAGAGGCAGGAGGATTGCTGAGTTTGAGGCTTGCCTAGGCTACATAGTGAGCTCAGGGCCAGCCTGAACTACAGTGAGACCCTGTCTCAAAAACAAAAAAAAGAAAAAAAAAAGATTATAGTACTGGGATATAATATAAATACAGAAAATAAAAAGTATAAAGGAAAATAAATTAAGCTGCATTTACCTTTGAAAAGCTTCATTGCCAATGTGAGAGAAGAGGATGATAGGCTATTGTGCAGGATTACTTTCACTATCACTGGTAGAATCATTGCTTTCTATTGGCTTAATGGAATCTTTTTCTTTCTGTATAACTTTAACAAAGAACTTATCCCGTGACACTTGTTTTTATCTCCTTTTAAAGATTTCATGGAAATGTGACATTGCATTGTTGTTAAGATTCATTTCTCACACTGCTGTAGCCTCATTCAGTGATGCATTTCTACAAAACTTTGCACTGTTTCCCACATTTTCTGTATCTCCCTAATTTGAAATGAGGGGTTCCTCTTTCTTTTTCCCTCTTCTCCTGCAGACAAGATCTTCATGACCTCTTGTTATTGGGAGTTGATCACCCACAATCCCACAGAGAGAGAGAGAGAGAGAGGGAGATAGACAAGAACCGTCAGCTCAGTTGTGATCATTTGATACTGGGCATCACACACTCCTCATGTTGCAAGACACTGTTTTTATCAAGTTAAAATTTATTAGAAATGTTTGCTTGTCTTGCAGAACACTCACAGAACAAGGTACTCACAATCCAAGGTTTTTCTATATTTTTGTCTTTATCATTGCCAGCACTTAATTTTCCGAGATTATTTTTTTCCTTTCTGATTATACAAATGATGTCTCATTTTCATTTGTGTTTCTCTGATTACTAGGGGTTACATATTGATTCCTGCTTATGCACTATTCTAGCTTATACTTTTTTTTTTTTTTTTTTTTTGAGACAGGGTCTCACTTTGTAGTTCAGGCTGGCCCTGAGCTCACTATGTAGCCCAGGCAAGCCTCGAACTCAGCAATCCTCCTGTCTCTGCCTCTTGAGTGCTGGGATCACAAGTGTGAGCCACCACGCCGGGCACTATGGTATGTGGTATTGATTGCTGGTGGGCGTGAGTCGCCACGCCCAGCATTGTATGTGGTTCCTGGGGATCTAACTCAGGACCTTGTGCTTGCGAGGCAGGTGCCGGAACCACTGAGTTAACCCTCCAGCCCTCTAGCTTCTACTTTTGTGAATGTGTGTTTATTGTCTGTGCTTCATCTGTCTTTTCCTTATATGTATTTATATAAAAATAGATACCAGTGCCAGGCATGGTGGCTCACGCCTGTAATCCCAGCACTTGGGAGGCAGAGACAGGAGGATTGCTGAGTTCAAGGCTTGCCTAGGCTACATAGTGAGCTCAGAGCCAGCCTGAACTACAAAGCGAGACCCTGTCTCAAAAAAACAAAAAATAGATACCAATACTATCATACATTTTGGCTTTTAATTTTATATTGTGGTATTTTCTGAAGGAAGCTCAAACTGTCATTAATTCCATCCTTTTTCCCTTTAATATTTGTGTTCTTTTCCTACTAAGAAGTTCTTTTCTAACTGGGTATGGTGGCATATGCCTGTAATTCCAGAACTCAGGAGGCTAGGGCAGGAGGACTGAGAGTATAAGGCATCTGGGCTGCATAGACTGTTTTTTAAAAAAAAAAAAGTTTTTGCAATGCTGAGAGTCTTATCTTTTTCCCATAAATTTTGAAATCTTACTTTTCTCAGTTTCTACTGGAATTTTACTGTTTTGTAAAATAAAAATCTGGCTTTATTGGGCCGGAGGGTTGGCTCAGTGGTTCCGGCACCTGCCTCGCAAGTGCAAGGTCCTGAGTTCGATCCCCGGTAACCACATACAGTGGCGGGCATGGTGGCTCACACCTGTAATCCCAGCACTCAGGAGGCAGAGACAGGAGGATTACTGAGTTCGAAGCTTGCCTAGGCTACATAATGAGCTCAGAGCCAGCCTGAACTACAAAGCGAGACCCTGTCTCAAAAAAAAAAACAAAAACTGGCTTTATTGCATTTCATACTTATCCAAGATTAATAAATTTTTCCACCATTTTTTGGCATTTTTATTAGTACGTTTGTAATATATAATATTTATATTCCTTATAGAGAATTAGTACATGTATATAACACTTCTTAATTTCTTCCATCCCCTTTTACTTCCCTTCTTCCTCCACCTATTAGTAGACACTCATCCCTTTTTTTTTTCTTTTTTTTTGCTTTTTGAGACAGGGTCTCGCTTTGTAGTTCAGGCTGGCCCTGAGCTCACTATGGTGCCCAGGCAAGCCGCCGCGAACTCAGCAATCCTCCCGTCTCTGCCCTCCCGAGTGCTGGGATTACAGGCGTGAGCCACCACGTCCGGCATTGTGGTATGCAGCGTTGATTGTTGGTGGGCATGTCTCCACGCCCAGCATTATATGTCGTTACTGGGGATCGAACTCAGGACCTTGCGCTTATGAGGCAGGCGCCAGAACCACTGAGCTAACCCTCCAGCCCCACATCCCTTTTTTTGTGCATGTTTGCAAAACATAATTCCATTCCTTATGTGGAGTGGTATATGTATATAACGTATCCTAATTCCTTTTTCATTCTCATTCTCTCCCCTCCCTCCATTTCTTGATCAACTTCCCTTCTGAGAAATATGTATCTCGCTTCCTATTATCTTTTATTTTGCTCTGTATTTATTGTTTGTGTTTCTCATATAAGAGAAAACCTTCACCATGGTTTTTTGATGAGTCTGGTTTTCTCACCAATTTGTAGCAGTGATAATAATTACTTTGTGCTTTACTATGTGCAAAGGAATATTCTGGGAACTTTATCTACATTATTAACCCTAGGAGGTAGTTGCTGTGGCTTTCTGCACACTGTATATGAGACAGCTGAGGCACCAAGACAAAGCATTTTCCCAAGGTCTCACACCTATATGAGTATCTTCAGTTGTGACTTTGTGGCTCTCAGTGCTCTGAATCAGTTCAAAAAATGTTGACCTCTCATGCTGATTTTGACTTTGAGGAAGAACCAGAACTCCAGTGGTGCAAGATCGAGTGATTAAGGTGGATGAGGATATGCCTTATTGTTTTTAAGAGCCTGCATTACTGTTAGGTGGCAGTTGGCAATAACATTCACCACGTTTTTCATCATACATAGTAAAGGTACTTATGAGAGAAAACTTATAGAACTCCTTCAGAACATGGCAAGAGTTATAAGTCTGTTCAAAGTGAGGGGGATTCATGGCAATATATAATTTACTGTAATAAAGCAGTCAGTATATATTTTGCTCACCCTTTGTGTCATTTGTCCTGAACCCTTGAGCGTATTTTCTACAGGTAAGGATATTGTCTCACATAATCATAATTGAACCATCAAAATTAGAATATTAACTATCTGTTAATTTGTGTTGCATCACTACCATGTAATCCTCAAACCACTGAGGTCTCACTTGTTCTCCTAGCACCTAAAAAGGATTTAGGCTCATGAGTTGTATTTAAATTTTTTTTTTTTTTTTTTTTTTTTTGAGACAGGGTCTCTCTTTGTAGTTCAGGCTGGCCCTGAGCTCACTATGTAGCCCAGGCAAGCCTCGAACTCAGCAATCCTCCTGTCTCTGCCTCCTGAGTGCTGGGATTACAGGCATGAGCCACCACACCCAGCTCTTGAGCTGTATTTAGTTTTCATGTTGCAAGGGTTTTTCTTTTAATCTATTCTTAATGGGTTATGTACTTAGCATTTTTTCTCTTATTAAACTATGCTGAAATTACCATGATGTACAATCCTAGTATACTAGTATAATGATAGTATTGATTGACTACTTTTTTAGTTAACGTTGTTGGTGATTTTCATAAAACAAAATGTACCTATTTTTAAGTGGACCATTTGGAGAGTTCTAAGACATGTATGCACCATGTAACTACCATGATTGAGATACAGAACACTTCCATTGCCCCAGAAAGTTTTCTCATGTTTCTTTGCAATCAGTTCTTCCCTACCCTGAGTCTCCATAAGTTGGTCTTCCCTCTAATTTCGTACAAAAGGAATTATATAGCATGGACTCATGTGTGGATCTCTTTACTCAGTTTTTTTAGAAATTCATCCATCTTTTGCCCCTTGTATCTTCAGGTCCCATATCAATGGATTCCACTAACTGCAGCTTGAAGATACTCAGAAAAAAATTTTTACTTGTAGAGACTTTTTTCTTCTCACTGATCTTTAGCTGTTTAACAACTATTTATGTAGCATTTACATTGCCTTAAATAATATAAGTAATCTGGAGATAATTTAAAGTAATGGACGGATGTTTATAGGTTTTAATGTAAATACTACATATTATGTAAGGAACTTCAGCAGTGGAGAATTTTGGTATCTAAAGGGGGTCCCAGAACCAGTTCCCCAAGGATATGGAAGGATGACTGACTACATTTGCATTCTTTTTATTTTTTCATAGTATTTCTTTCTCTTTTTTTGTTTTTGTTTTTTTCTGGGGGGTGGTGACGGGTTCTCACTTTGTAGTTCAGGCTGGCCCTGAGCTCACTATGTAGCTCAGGCAAGCCTCGAACTCAGCAATCCTCCTGCCTCTGCCTCCTGAGTGCTAGGATTACAGGTTTGAGCCCCCAAGCGCAGCATTTGTGGTATGTGGTACTGATTGCCAGTGGGTATGAGCCACCACACCTGGTATTGTTGTATGTGGTTACTGGGGATCAAACCAGGGACCTGGTGCTCACTAGGCAGGTGCTGGAACCACTGAGCTAAATCTCCGGCCCTCATAGTATTTCATTAAATGGATATATCTCAAACTGTTTATCCATTCACCTTGATGGACATAATGTTTTATTTCTAGTTTGAGACTACAGTGATAAATCTGTAATGAATATATGAGTCATTGTATGGATATATGCTTTTATTTCTCTTGCATAAATATCTAGATGTAGAATTGCTGGTGTTATTGTCTTGTTTTTCTGGCAATATTGGAGGTTGAACTCAGGACCTTCCCACTAAGCTACATTTTCAGGCCTTTTTTATTTTTCATTTTGAGACAAGCACTAAGTTGTGGAGGCTGAGCTTAAACTTGTGATTTTTCATTCCTCAGCCATACAGAATGCTGAAATTGCAGGTGTACACACCATATCCAGCTTTTGCCCAATCTTCAATTGAATTAAGATCAAATTGTAACTTTCCTATATTCTGGATACAAGCCTTTTATCAGATACAGGTGTCTAAACATTTTCTCCTCATCTTATTTTTTGGTTTTTTTAGTAGTGCCTTTCCAAGAGAAAAAGGATCAATTCTGATGACGTTCAACTTATTTTTTCTTGATAGTTTCTGCTTTTTATAAGAAAGCATGGCCTCTGCCAGTCTCTTTTTTAAAAACTTCTATCTTCAGTACCTTTTGTTGTTTGTGTATATTTGTTTATGGACCTTCAGTTGAGAAGGCAGGTTGGATCCTTTCAGTTTTCATGTGGCACATAGAAACCTGAGCCACCCAAAGGGGTTTAAACAAGATTGCAGGGGCATTTCATGTCTTCTAAAGGAAGAGATGGAGGCAGGTCTACAAAGCTGGAAAGTTATCAAGAATGTCCTTTCTTCGGTCCAGTTTTTGCTTTTCTTTCTTTGCAGATTGGCTTCTTCTGACTGTGTAGCTACAGCTGTTGTTCCTGGGATAGGGAGTCAGAGTGGCCCATGCTCAGTGGCAGAGCATGTACAGATCCAGTTAGCTAATAGGGTTAGAGTCGCAAAGTATAAACTATGCCTGGTGGTTAGGGTCACTTCTCAAAATAAGAGGTGGCTTTATGGTCTGTTAGTATATCCCCAAAAGAGGTCACTGTACTACCTCCCAATCCACCTTTCACTCCTAGTGTACTTTTTGGTACCATTTTCTGACCTGTTGCTTTTAAGTATTATTTTGTGCATACTCTGGATTTTTTCTTCCCAATCTGCAGCTATATTCTTCAGCACTTGTGGAATGTGAGGACCCAGAACCAGTTAATGATAGAAATTTTGATGTGGAATCAGTAAAAAAAGAAATCCGTAGAGGAAGAAAGTTGGTAAGTAGAAATGATTTTCTCTTACAGGATGCCCATACTCTCAGGAGATGCATACAAAAGAAAGTCACTTGCGGGCCAGAGATTTAGCTCAGTGGTTCTGGGGCCTGCCTGGCAAGCACAGGGTCCCTAGTTTGATCCTCAGTAACCACATATAACAGTATAGGCGTGGCAACTCACGCCCATCAGCAATTAGCACCATATGCCACAGTGTCAGGTGTGGGCTCATGCCTGTAATCACAGCACTCAGGAGGCAGAGGCAGGAGGATTGCTGAATTCGAAGCTTGTCTGGGCTACATAGTGAGCTCAGGGCCTGAACTACAAAGCGAGACCTTGTCTCAAAAAAAGAAAAAAAAAGGTCACTTGCTTGATAAACCAGGACAGAGAATCATTTGGGAGGCTGAAGAAACTTAAATGCAAGCAAACATTGAGTATTTTAAACTACCACTTCATCTGTGAAGTAGATAAGAGTCAGACTCCTTTTGGTTGTAAATGGAAGAAATCCCAACTTAAACTGATGTTAACGAACGCTGCTTCAATGACTCGATGATGTCATCAAGGGCCCAGGTTCTTCCCCTTACCCTTCTGTCCCCAGCATCAACTTGTCCCTTCACAGCCATAGTTGGCTACATGCAGCAGCTGACATCAGCACTTCATGGTCATACCCCTCTTTCCACAGCAGGTGCTAGGTGTGCCCATAAATGATCATGATCTACCCTTGGAGCTGAGGTTGTAAGGGACCACGTTTACACCATGAAAGAAGGAATGCTGAGGAGTTACCCTACTGGTTCCACTGAGTTCACAGACTTCCTCAGTAAAAGACTGTTCACAGCTTGGCAGGCAGGACAGCAAGTACAAACACCCTCTACCCTGACTGCAATCATAGTAAAATGTCAGCGTCACAGGCTTCCTGTGGTAGGATGTTATATGCTTGTGTAAACTACAAGCTATAGGTCTAATGGTGCTCATTTTGTAAGCAGAAGAAATTGAACGTCTGGAATAAAGGGAGATAGTCTGGATAGACTCTACAAATTATGGGTTCTCAGATGGTACAGTAGTACTGTAGTAGATACTGAACCAAGGCATAAAATGGAGTGTTCAGATCCTGCCCTCAGTGGTTACACTATTGGGAAGATTGGACCCTAGCATAATTTCTGCTGACGGGGACTAGGAGACCACTGGAGTCCATTTAAGGGCTTTGGATATGATAACATGAGTTAGTAGAGAGCCTCCCTACTTAGAAAGTAGCAGACAGACCTCTATTGAAATATCATTTTTGCTGCTCCTTGTTAACTGGTTGGATAGCATTATGAGAACCCAGATTCCAGAGGTTGGCCACCCAGTCTGAGGACTGAGGGAAGATGGCCAAAAGTGTAATAATCAGAAGGAAGCAGGGGGCCTAAGAGTTTTTGCAGATATTGTTATCAGACTTCCCTGCTAGGGACACTGGGATTACAGTGGAAATGTAGGATAAAAGACAGGTGTGCAAAGGCACCAAAAGTAATGCACTCCCTAACAAATGTGTATTTAAGTTTTAGGTTGAGCAGATACACAATGCACATACCCACAGGGGAAACCGGCCTGTCCAGTAGCACTACCATCACAAGCAGCCTCTCTGCTGCATTTTGGTCTTTGTATCCCTTCAGGGTGGAGAGGGAAAGAAAGACTGGAAAGGGATTCTAGCAAGAGAATAATGGGATATGCAAAAGTATAAAAAGCTAGAAAGAACAGGGCACATCTGTCAAACCACAAGCCTGTTATTTCCTGTACTGATTCTTGAAATTCTGTAGAGTGTAACATAATTTATGAAACCACTCCCTTGTAGTCGAATAATGAAGCTTTCCTGGGTTTTCAGTATGTGAAATGCTGCAACAAACATCTTTATACTTGTATCCTTGTGTGCTTGTTTAAGTGTTTCTATAGCAGTCTCCTGGAAGTGGAACTGTTGAGTCAATTAAAAATGTTGAATCACCTGTAATCCCAGGTGCTCTTGCTGAGGCAGGAAGACTGCACATTCCAGCATAGGTGAGGCAACTTAGCAAGATGCTGTCTCTAAATAAAAAGGGCTGGGAATGTACCTGAATGATAGTGCACACACTGAACTGTGCTGACAAACTGTCCCTGGGAAAGGTTTACTGGTTTACATCTCTGCACATACTGGATAACAAAGCACTTTTTTTTTTTTTTTTTTTTTTTGAGACAGAGTCTCACTTTGTAGTTCAAGCTGGCCCTGAACTCCTTATGTAGCCCAAGCTAGCCTTGAACTCATAGCAATCCTCCTGCCTTTGCCTCCCCAGTGCTGGGATTACAAGTGTGAGCCACCACACCCGGTAATGTGGTGTGTGGTACTGGGGGATCAAACTCAGGACCTTGGGCTTGCCCGGCAGATGCCGGAACCACTTAGCTAAACCACTGAGCTAAATCTCTGGTCCCCCCAAAAAAACACTTTTTCCACTCTACAGGGAATAAATATCACTACTCTTGTTAATTTTGGCAAGCGTGAACATTTATGATTTATACTCCCCAATCACATTGTTTCTCTTTAGGCTTCATCCAGTTCTAGCAGCTCTTTGCCCATCCCTTTTTAATCTGTATCCTCACCTCATCTCAGTGGCCCAGAACTACAGAGGCTGCCTTCTAGCTATGCTGGCTCCCGTCCCCCAAAACACATACACCACTTCTGCACTTAGCTGCCAGAACCCAGCCAGCCCTGTGTAAACATGCCCATTGGTTGTCTGCATACAATGAGTAGCCCCCGAACAGTTGAACAACTGGAGAAGAAAACCACAATTGTGTTTACTGACTTCAGATTCATGGTCACAAATCTCAGAAGGGCCTTCATCACTTCTCTTGTACTGTATGTTTGCTTCATCTTCTACATTTATTGTTTCACATCCTTTCATCTCTTTAAAACCTCTAACCCAGCCTCCCAGACCCAGTCTAAAGGGTGTCTTTATCTAACCTCTTAAACTGTATTCCTCATCCAGTTGTCTACATCCTGCATCTTGAAGTGCTTTTTAAAAAATTTCCTAGACACATTCCAGGTGTCTCCTACCTTTCTGACCATTTCTTCCCAGACACCCTGGATCCTTTCTCTATCTCTGCTCATCCTTGGAGATTTGGAGCCACCCAAGACTCCAGAAGACTCCTGGACTCCTTCCTGGATCTGAACATCCTTCCTAGGTGGGTCCAACCAGTTCCTGTGGCTCAAATATCACCTATACGTAAGGGACTTGCAGATAATCAGTATCTAAAGCCTTGGCACCTCCTTAGAATTCCAGACTATCAAGCTGATACAGGTCCAAGGAAACCTAAAGCATCTCATATTGAGATTGCTGATAACACAGTTCTAGCCCTATAACACTTCTAAACAGGCTGCTCCTTCACTCCTGTAATCAGGCATCACCTATCTGCCAGGTAAAGAAGAAACCTGAGGATTATCTTTTTCTTCTCAGCTCCCAGCCCAATATCACGCCCATTGGTGACATTTAGACATAACTTGTGTCCTCTATCCACATTACTGATCCACTAAATACAGTATGATTTAGCTCTCTTAATAACCGTGGATGATTACTGATACCTTGTTTCTCCCTGTCATCCTACCCAGTTTGTTGTCCCTACTGAGTTCCTATAGCAGTCAAAATAACCCCTTAGAAACACTAATCATTTTCTGTTCTCTTGCATGAGGACAGAAGCCCATTTCCTTACTCTGGCTTGTAGCCCCATGTGACTAGGCCCCAACTTGACGACTCTGCCTGATCAAGGCTCCAATTAGAAGAGAATGTCCTTGTCCTTCTGGGAGGTTTGCCAGTGTGAGACTCGATCTTGTCAGAACTTAAGAGACCTCCTCTCAATTTTTATCTCCCCTGCTTTTCTGTACTAGGGATTAAACCAGGGCTGAGTCAAATTTCCAGCTCCTTTAAAATTTTGAAACATATTAAGTTGCCCAGTTGTGCCTCAAACTTGTGACCTTCCTGCCTCAGCCTCCCAAGTAGCAGGGATTATAGGCCTATGCTGATGCCCAGTTCATCTCCTTATCTTTCTGTCTTATTGGAGCTTTTTTTTTTTTTTTTTTGTACTATGTAGTTCCGACTGGCCTCTATCTCACAATGATCCACCTGCCTCAGCCTCCTGAGTACTGGGATTATAGGTGGGTGCCGTCATGTCCAGCTCTCTTGGGGTTCTGAATATTCAAATCTAGCTTTTCTATCATCTTCTTACAGTTTACACTTTACTAACCATCCAATTTGAAGGAAGGACTCAATGATACTGCCACGTTGCTTTTATTCAATACAGTGCATAAATCACATTTATGGGATGTTTTTTTTTTTGGTTTGTTTTTTTTGCTTTTTGAGACAGGGTCTCGCTTTTGTAGTTCAGGCTGGCCCTGAGCTCACTATGGTGCCCAGGCAAGCTGCCGCGAACTCAGCAATCCTCCTGTCTCTGCCTCCCGAGTGCTGGGATTACAGGCGTGAGCCACCACGTCCGGCATTTATGGGATGTTTTTGATTATTTGAAACTAACTGTTGTTAGTTTTTTACCACGCTGGGCATCAAACCTAGGGCCTTGTGCATGCTAAGCAAATACTTTACCACTTAGTTATATCCCCAGACCACCATGAGAGGTTTTAAAATTGCCTTTTTTTCACCATTTTACATTCTCCCTGCTGGAATATAAATTTCACACGGGCAGGTACCTTCTTTGTTTTGTTCACTACTGTTTTCCCTTACCCTGAAACAGTACCACATCAGAGCTACTACATATTAAATTAATACTGAAGGCCAGTGTAACCTTTATAAACAACTCCTATTCACCATTTGTAGTTCTGCAGTTACTGTTTTTCTGTGGGTTATCTGAATGTTAACACTAATAGGCTCCAAACATTTTCCTATCTTTTTCTTTTAATTTCAGATGATATCTGCCACCATAAAAATGGAAGGTGATAGTTTTGTTTTTGAGATAGGGTCTCGTTTTGTAGTTCAGGCTGGCCCTGAGGTCACTATGTAGCCCAGGCAAGCCTGGAACTCAGCAATCCTCCTGTCTCTGCCTCCTGAGTGCTGGGAGTACAAGCATGAGCCCACCACACCCAGCAGGTGACAATTTTTATACAGTCAGATCTAGTTTTTTCTTCCTTGTCTTCTGGATTTTCTGTCTAACTTAGGCTTGTTAACCTGGGTAGAATTTGTGTGGGAGTATATTTGTTTTCCCTATACCAATAGCCAGTTGGTCTTGCCAAAATTATCATTCATGTATGCTCTGATAAGGAATTCCATCTTTATCTTATTTCTCACTACATCTGAATTTGAACTGTCTTTGCTTGTGCTGACCTTGGGATACTGTGAGCAATCTGGTTTTACAAGGTGGACTCAAACTTTTTGTCAGTCAAAGTGAGGCCAACTGGCCTTGATTGTGGCTGGATTCCCCTACACCAGCCACATCTCTGTGGCTGTACACCAACTGCCTAATTATCTCTATAGCACCTTCACATGTAAGGTATCAGACAAAGAAATACAGCAAGGGTTCAAATAAATTAAAACTAAGAAGTATTTATTAGCCAAGTGTGCTACTGCATACCTGTAATTCCAGCTCTGGGAGATGGAGGCAGGAGGATCACCCCAAGTTTTTTGTTATTGTTTTATGTAGGTTTTTTTCGGAGGGGGGCATCAAACTAGGGACCTCATGCTTGCTAGGCAGGTGCTGTGCTGCTGAGCTACATCCCTAACCCCTGCACTACATAGTGATAGTTCAGGGCAGCCTGGATGGACCACAGTAAGATGGGACCCTGTCTTAAAAACACCAAAAAGGAAAAGCTATTTTTAGTCAATTTGTTCGTTGTTTTTTTGACCTACTACATCCATTTCAAAGCAAAGAAGTTTTTATTTTACCTCGCATTATCCACAGCAACTCTGTCAGGGCAGTCACCTCAGGGAGGACTGTGAGTATACTGCGCAAATGACTGGCTCTCAGCTCCCAGCGTGCAGGTGGGAGCTGTTTTGCTTGAGGCTCAGTTCCCTGTTGAAACCCTTGCCTGGAACTGGACTAGTTTGTCGCACTGCTTTCTAGACAGTTCTCTCTGTCCCTCTCTCCCTCCCTCCCCCCCTACTAAGGACTGAACCCTTTGGACTAAGCTACATCACAGCCCTCCATTTTGGTACATAGTCTTGACTGGACTGTAACTTGAAATCCTCCTACCTCAGTTTCCCAGAATGCTGGGACTAAAGGTGCACTCCTACACAGGTTTAGATACTTCATTATTCATAAAGTATTTTTTGCTTTTAATCAGATCATTACCAGATAGTCCATGCCAACCAAGCTACTTAGATGAATTTTTACTGGAATTTCCAAATGAGTAGGCAAACGTAAATAGTACCTTTATTGTACTGAGGATGGAATTTTACTATTCATGTCTAGGATAAAAACAGGGTGCTGCTGGCTTCAATATATTTATGACCTTAAATTTTAATGAAGATTATGAAGAAACAGGTGCTTATTCAGTAAAATCTATTCTTCTATAGAAATGCACGTTTTGTGGGAAAAGAGGTGCCACCGTGGGATGTGATTTAAAATCCTGTAACAAGAATTATCACTTTTTCTGTGCCAAGATGGACCAGGCGTTTCCACAAGCTGATGGAACTCACGGAATTTATAAGTAATGAAACAGTTTTAAAGTTACTTTTGGGGGACTGGGTTAAGAAATTATTAAATTAAGACAAAATAGCTGATGTGTGCCATAGGTTCACCACCAGGGGCCTAAAGGATAAGTGAGATAGGACTAGTTAAAACCAATTACTCTACAAACCGGAAGAGTCCTTTACTTACATAGGTATGGGCTTAACTGTTACGCTTCTCATCTTGTGTGTAAGATAAATGTGATGTCTACCATCATTCTGACAGTTAACTTGTCATAATGTTCTAAATAGGAGTGGTGTTAAAAGAACCTTGGTTAATAGGACTTTTGTAGTACTCAAGATGGTTTCTTAAATTTCCTTTAGAGGCTGAAGCCTCCCCCTTATAATGGGCATATTCTTATCAAGTGATATAGGCACCATTTTATTAACTTACTTGGTAACCACTTTATGTCAGCATATTCTAAATGCTTTATAAACGTACACTCTTTAATTTAATCTTCACAACAGTCCAGGGTGAGAGAGAGATGGGTGAGTGACTGAAGTCCTGAGCACACTGTAACTTGTGATTATATACAAAGACGGAGATGAAACTGGGCTACTATGTGGCGGGAGCAGCAGAAAGGCCAATGCAAAGAGCTGTACACTGAGGGAGGCAGCAGGGCAGCAGGAGGACTTTCCATGAAAGAAGCTTGACCCCAAGCTGAAGGTGGCTAGCGGGAATGGGTGGGCGAGGAGTCTACACATTTCTGTATGTTTAAAGAAAACTAAGTACTTAGCAAATGAAGGTAACTAGAGGCTCCAGAACCTAAAGGGGGGAGATGAAATTTAATGGGATATTGCTGAGAGCCGCAAGCCATACATCCTTGGCACTATATCCTGCTGTCAGCCCCTCAGGGAAAGGAAGGGAGTTGTAGTCAGCCCTGAGATAGAAGAAATTCTGGAAAGAAAATGGGACCTGAGCATTTTGTTAAAATTCACTTGCTTTTTAGTTCACTTGCCTGCCATGCTGCTTTTCTACCCTTGTGGACACTGGTTAGTCCCTTGTAGGATTAGATTCTTTGTAGCTGAAACTGAAGGATCTGGTGGAGACACCTGTTGGTTTTGCAAAGCACTTTTTCCCCAAATTAATGCATGTATTTTTATGCTATTTATTGTTGAAAGTCAGAATTTTGTGTAGTCAGTTGGAAATCTCCAGGTCTTGAAAAGTGTAGCAACCAGCACAGTAACGAGCACACACCTATGATCCCATACCACCCTGGGAAACTGAGACAAGAATACTGCAAAGTATTTACTCAGTACTCCTTCACAGAACACAGTATCTGTCTAGAGCTTGGCAGGCACAAAAGACATCTGACAGCCTTACCTGAATTTAATGATTAAACCGCATTTTTCTTTAAAAGTACATATTTAAACTACAGCAGTCATGGATGAGGGGAATTAGTACCTTTGTAAATCATAAGAAAGTAAACATATTTGAAAACTGTTATGTTAAAATATTTAATGATTCATTGGAATTGCGTATTTTCAGATTGTTATGCCAACAACATGCTCCAAAATCAACCATCACCCAAAGGGGTAAGAGTCTCAGATTTCATATAGCATGTTTAAAGAAAACTAAACATTTAGGTAAGACATGGAATGTCGGATTTATTAGCCTCATGGAATTAAAATACAAACTGACTTAAAGTTTTACATACCTATAGATTATCAGTTTCTTTATGTGATATAATTTCTTCTTGGCAAATTTAACCTTTCTCGTGGTCATTCACTGCTATATTCCATCTTCATTACAGGAGCAAACTAAGACACTAAAAAGCTTTGACTTTTGTAATTGTTTCCCTTCTATAGGAATAATAGAGATTCTAGGAAAGTTAGTAAAGTCCTCCTGGGCATGGTGGCTCACGCCTGTAATCCCAGCACTCGGGAATCAGAGGCAGGAGGATTGCTGAGTTTGAGGCTTGCCTGGGCTACATAGTGAGCTGTGGGCCAGCCTGAACTGCAAAGTGAGACCCTGTCTCAAAAAACAAACAAAAAATTAGTAAAGTCCTGATGAAAACTCCCTAAGAATGTATGGTATGCACTTAATTTTAATTAAGGTAAATTGGATCTTGGAGTCATGGGATATGTATTTGTTTTTGAGTGGCCTCAAGGTTCTTCTGGAACAGCAGTGTTATAGGATCAGTAAATGTGAATTGGAGTCAGGACCTCTTGGAAAAAGATTTATTTCTGAGTTCTGCCAAATATATTTCGCACAGTGCTCTCTAAAGAGTATTTAAGTCATTACCTTTCAACTAATTGGGAGATACCATTTAAAAAACGCTCTCAATGTTTACTGACAAAGAAAATGATGACAGTAATACATTTAATTTTCAAAAGATTACTTTTGAGCTGGATGTATGTGGCTCAGCTTGCTAAATATGTGCAAAGTCTTGGGTTCAATCTTCAGTACCACCACCATCACCACCTAAAAGAATATTATTATTCCAAAATGAATCTTTCCGAGGAGGAAACTGCTATTGTTTACTCTGAATTCCTCCACAAATTTTCTCTATGTCTACTATACTTTACTATTTCCACTTGCTGCATCTTAAAGATCCTTTTACGTCAGGGTGGAGGGAAAGAACCTATTTTTTAAAGGCCATATAAAGTTGTAGTTGTAAAGGTGTATGTATGTATGTAGTATGTAAAGGTGTAGTTGTAACAGTTGGACTATTCTCTGCTTGATGGACAAGTACATTCTCTCCAGGTTTCTGTTATGTTTAATACAGTGGTTAACACTGTTCTTTATGTGTCTCTACCTTTATATAACTACTGTTAAATAAAATGCAGTAAATAAAACTGCAGAGCCAAAGAATGGAAATGAAACTGGATGACTGCTGGCTAAGGGTCTTCCAAAGAGGCTGCAGTGTCAGTACAATGACTCAAACTTCTGCAAGTGTCATCTCTATCAGTAGGAGGTGTGAAAACGTTGTGTGTTCTATGGTGAACCCAGGTGCATTCTAGATCTTTTCAACAATTACATTTTTCAATGACCTAGTTTATTCATTTTCTGTTTAATGAGAGCTCTCCTTTGAGAGTTCCCCATCTGCCCATTTTCTACTCAGTTATCTTTTTTTATATTATAAGATTTTGTAAAATTTTATTGTGTTACAAATGCTTAGTCGAAGTTTGCCATTTTGGGGACTTAGAATCCTTTGGCATATTGGCTTTTTTTAATTTTCAAACTAGTCTTTCTTTTTATCTTAACTTTTAAATGATTTATATTTTTAGCTGGTTGTTTAAAAGTACGAAGGAAAAGAGGAAGGAAAAAACGTCTCTCAGCAGGCATTCATGCACTGGTAATTTGATTTAATTTTCTTATACCCTTGAATTTCTTCATACAGAATATTTTTTTTAGGGGGGATAGATACTGGGTGTTAACCCAGGGTCTTCACACTAAGCTACACCTCCAGCCATTTAAATTTTTCAGATAGGCTGGGTTTGAACTTGCAGTCCTTCTTCCTTAGCCTCCCAGAGCGCTTGGGATTACAGACATGCACCACCATATCCAGTGCAAAGTCCTTATGTAAACATTCTGAGTTTCAGAATAAATTTATTTTCAAAATCACTGGAAGAGACATCCTTCATTTGTATTCTCTGTCCAAGCTGAGACTGCTCCTAAAGATGTGCTTTGGAAAGAGTCCCAATACAAAGCACTTTACTAATTCCTACATGACAGAACCAAAATGAAGTAGGAAGAGCAGTTGGAAGTTCAGAAGGCTACTTTTTTTTTGGTACTGGGGATTGAACTTAAGACCTTGTGCTTGTGAGGCAAATGCCAGAACCTACATTCCTACAGCTCCCATGAAGTATTGTCTGGCACCAAGTTAGAGCACTTGTCCTTTCAGGGTACACATGGTCCTAAACTGAGCTAAGGCAAGAGGAGAGCATCATTAAATAGCCCAACTGCTCGATTCACAACGTACCTAGTACTGTACATAACTGTCATGATTTCCTGGATTATATGTATATAGTATATGAAAATATTTAGGGGAATTTCTAGCAGCATTTATATCAGCTTCTATAAGCTAAAAGGAGCCACCAATCCATACCTCTCCTGTTTATCCAAAAGATGTTTCTTGGCCAGCAATGGGGAGGAGGAGAAAGGAGGATCAACTCCCCAGGAGTTCAAGGGGAGTCTAATACAGAGATACTCTTATGAAAACAAACAAAAAACCCCAAGAACAATAAAAGGTGTTTCTCAAATACCTGTTGATATTTTTTATATAAAACATACACAGAATATGAGGAACATTTTTTACCTTAGGCATATCATTGAATCATACCCAACAGAAGATTGGGGTTTAAGTAATATTAAATGCCACTGCTGATTGTGAAGTAATCTTAATTTTTCTCTTGTAGCCCAATGAAATAAAGCTGTTGGATGGTTCTCAAAGACAAATGAAGGAAGATCCTGGCAGTCACACAGGTTTGGTCTAGTAATGGGTATAATGTGGCCTTATGAAAATGTTATAAAATGCTGACCCATGTGTTGGTATCACATATTAATCTTTGTTCATCTAGACTTGTAGGAAAGAGTATAAATTTTTTTTTTTTTTTGAGACAGGGTCTCGCTTTGTAGTTCAGGCTGGCCCTCAGCTCACTATGTAGCCCAGGCAATCCTCCAACTCAGCAATCTTCCTGCCTCTGCCTCCCGAGTGCTGGGATTACAAGCGTGAGCCACTACGCCCGGCACTGTGGTATGTGGTATTGATTGCTGGTGGGCATGAGTCACCATGCCCAGCATTGTATGTGGTTACCGGGATCAAACTCAGGACCTTGCGCTTGTGAGGCAGGTGCCGGAACCACTGAGCAAATCTCCGGCCCAAGAGTATAAATATTTATCATAAGCATCCATTATATCAGAATCTCTCCACATCAAAATAACTTGGGTTGGAATGGTTATTTCTCAATTTGAAGATGTATTTTTTGACAAGAAGCAGTGAGGCTTGCCTCAGCTCAGAATTTAGTGATGTGCTACCTTTCGTACCTTGACAGGTGTAGCTTTCTGTTCCAGCTAGAAAAGGCTGATACATAATGGAACTACAGTTAATGAAGTGTGGCGTATTATCTTACTGTTTATGGTCATCTACCATTATGCAGAGTCTGAAGAAGTAACCATAAACTGATAGGACTAGCTACTCTAAAGCCATTTCCTTCTAAAAATGTTTTCTTTATTCTTAGATACACTCATGAAGGTTTCTTTTCTTAAAAAATGTAAGAAAGCAGGACTTCTTAATGACTTATTTGAAAATATATTAGATGAACTTCATTTGATTCAGCAGAAACTCTTGGATGACACTACTTCAGAATCAGGTACTGACAGCTATATTTCTAAGCACAGAGGCTTCTTACAGTGTAAAACAGACTGACAAAAAAAGTACACATTTTCTCTTCATGCTTTTTTCTTTCTTCTTCTTATTCTTTAATACAAATCTACTATTACAAATCAATAGGATGTAGATAATTCAGTAGCTTAGTCACAAGTGGCCAGATGTTTTGTGTGTTTCCAAGGTCGACGTTGAGGACTTAAATTGGCCATAATCACTCTTCACCCACCCGCACATTTGTTGCTAAGATCCAAGCACTATTAGGTTACAGTGTTGATGGAGCTCAAATTCTATTCTGTAATAAACCAATTGTCCTCTTCTAATGACATTAATTCACAAGTAATTTTCATATTTAATGTTTGGTTTAATTAATATTAACTTTCTTAAAAGAGCTCTTTAGAACCAGGTGTAGTAGCATACATTGTAATGTCAGCACTTGAGAGACTGAGGCAGAAGGATCACAGTGAGTTCAAGGCCAGCCTGGGCTACATAGCAAGTTTGAGACTAATCTGAACTACATAGTGAGACCCTATTTCAAAAGGCCCAAAAAAAGAGAAGAGCTCTTTGGAAAGCTGATACTTTACTTAATGTAGAAGTGTATATGAACTTAATAATCTATGCTAGGAAGTTACAAACTTTATAATGAATATAGTTATTTTACAAGTGAAATCTAAAGCTCAACAACAGCTTGTAAAATATACTCTTATTTGAAAGGGATTATAGTCTATAGAACAAATCCAAAAAATTAAGACTAAACATTTGCAAAAGCTCATTAATGAAAGAGCTCATTATTTGCTTTTTAGTCTACACCTACCACTTCTCAAACTGAAGTGTGCCTCATTCACCTGAAGGGCTAACACAAAGCCAGGCATGGTGGTGCACAACTGTAATTTTAGTACTTGGGAAGCTGAAGCAGGAAGACTGAGAGTTCAAGGTCCACTGGAGCTACACAATGAGATTCTGTCTCAAAAAACAAATTCATACACACACACACACACACACACACACAGCTGCCTCAAGCTTCTGATTCAATAGAAATGTCAAGAGTTTTTTTTGTTTTGTTTTTTGAGACAGGGTCTCTCTTTGTAGTTCAGGCTGGCTCTGAGCTCACTATGTAGCCCAGGCAAGCCTCGAACTCAGCAATCCTCCTGTCTCTGCCTCCTGAGTGCTGGGATTACAGGCATGAGCCACATGCCTGGCACTGTGGTATGTGGTGTTGATTGCTGGTGGGCGTGAGTCTCCACACCCAGCATTGTATGTGGTTACCAGGGATGAAACCCAGGACCTTGCGCTTGCGAGGCAGGCACCGGAACCACTGAGCTAACCCTCCGGCCCTGTCAAGAGTTATTTTTAACACGTTCCCTACCATGACCATTGCAATCTACCACTGAATTTGTACAGTAGATGATTGCTCTATTTACTTTTCCCTATTCTGAGTTATTTTCTGAGGTGTTTCTGCCTATACAAATTAAAATTAACACTGAAATGTTTTTCCTCCTCAAGCCTATGAAAAAATTGAAACTTCACTTTTTGACTGTGGATTGTTTGAAGACACATTTGCAAAATTTAATGCAGGTATGATTTATAAGTAAGCAGCATAGTTTAGAAACAATTCAAATTGAAATGGTATAATGCTATACAGATAAAAAAATCATTTTAGAAGAACGTTCATTGTTTTATTAAATAGCTCATTACATAACATACAGCAGAAAAAAATAAAAATATGTATAGAAAAGATGCACACAGAAACACTATACAATGCAAAGTTATTTGTAGGTGGTTGCATTATAGTGATTTTTTTGTCTGTTCCTTTAGTACCATATTTTCCTAATACCTTACAAATACTTTAATAATAAAAGATAAAACCTCAAAAAACAAGAGTCAAAAATTAATTCTAATACTGGAATGTATGTTGGCCCTTAAGTAGGCACAAGCCAGAGCTAGTGAGGCTTCCTGCAACCTCTCTGCCTTCCCTGCAGTGAGGAGGCTGTGACAATAGTCCTTCAGGCTACTCCTGCTCACTTGTGCTCTCCTGACACTAATCTTCAAATATAATCCATTGTGTGTGTGTATGCCTTACAACTAATTATAGTTTGTTAGAAGAGAAAAGAATATCCAAGACATTTTTCGTAAAACAGGAAATACTGATGTTTGGGTTGGGATAGGGAGACTTACCAACCTTTCTATAAACTATCAACAATTAAGTCCTCTATTCAGCCCTAAAACTGCAAGACAGTCTAAATTTCCTTTTATTTATGACTGTGATCTGATCTTTGCCAAGGCCGCCATACACAGCTGTATACTATACCTGTTGACTGGGTACAGGGGCCTCCTGATTTGTGTGGAGTTCGGTATGAATGGCTCCCTGACAATACACAGTACTCTATACTCTGTGCTTTCCCATGGTATTAGTACAATAGGTTTCTCTTATGGAGAAAACTATTTTATATGCTTGTCTCAACATACAACTTTTCTCATTTGAGTTTTTAGTTACACATTTTTATTTGAATTTTGTATGGCTGCATTTATAACTAATTGGGAAAAAAAAATTTTTTTCTGAGACAGGGTCTTGCTTTGTAGTTCAAGCTGGCCCTGAACTTACTATGTAGCCTAGGTTAGAGGCTAGCCTCGAACTCACAGCAATCCTCCTGCCTCTGCCTCTCCAGTGTTGGGATTATAGGCATGAGCCACCACACCCAGCACTGTGGTATGTGGTACTGATTGCTGGTGGGCCTGAGTCACCACACTCACCACTGTGGTATGTGGTTACCAGGGACTGAACTCAGGACCTTGTGCTTAGAAGGCAGAAGCTGAACCACTAGGCTAAATTCCTGCCCCCCAATTTTTTTAATCTATCAAAAATAATACATCTTTGGGCTGGTTCCAGCGCCTGCCTAGCAAGCTCAAGGTCCCTGATTCAGCCCGGTAATCAATACAATACAAGGTGTGGTGACTCACATCCATCAGCAATCAGTACCACATACCACAGTGTGGGGCGTGGTGGGGTGGTGGAGGCAGAGGTAGGAGACTGCTGAGTTCGAGGCTTGGCTGGGCTACATAGTGAGCTCAGCACCAGCCTGAACTACAAAGTGAGACCCTGTCTCAAAAAAAAAAAAAAAAAAAATCTTTTAACAGTCTTTTAAGGGTATGTACTAATGAGAGTATGCTTACCTTTTTTTTGTTGTTGTTAAGAGCCCTTAAAATATCTGTTTTGTTTTTGGTTTTTTGAGACAGTATATGGAGTTCAGGGCATCCTTGAACTTACTGTGTAGCCCAGGCTGGCCTTGAATTCACTGCAGTCCTCCTGCATTAGTCTTCCTGAGTCCTGGGATTATAGGAATGCGTCCTCCACCCAGCTAGAAAGCTTTCTTTCTTTTATAGGGTACTTTTTTTTTTTTTTTAAGACAGTTTTGCTGTATAGTCTAGGCTGACCTTGAACCCATGGAGATCTTCCTGCCTCAGCCTCCTGAGTTCTGTGATTACAGGGTGTGCCACCATTCTATCATACGAAAGTTAAACCTACTTAGTGGGCTTGCTGCAGGTACATACATGTGTGGTGCACCACTTGGGGGTGTCTGAAAACCAGTTTAAAAGGCTCAACTTGTGATACCACAGCTTATCCTCATGGCTAATGTAGCCTTACTGATGTTTCCAATTAACTGCAGTTACACCACTATTGTGAGGAAAGAATTGTATTATAGAACTTTTCAATACTGAGGCTCTCAGCTACTGTGTACCAGTCACTATAAACTTTAATAATAAAGTACTGCATTGTTGAGCTTCCACAATAAAAGCTCTCCTGTTTCTAAATGAAACCAAAGCATTTGTGGAACATTAAAAACTGGATGCATTTTTATGAACGATTTGGCCTTATTGTTGCTCCCCTCGCCATTGTGTCTCAACCAATCTGGATGTTACACAGTAACCGTGCTCAGGTTCTCAGAGAAGGCGAAGGGGAAGCATTCTGCTCTACGCATGTATAAAACAGTACAGACCTACAGTTCTATTGCAATGACTGGATTCCATTCTGGATCAGGAGGAAGCAAAGGTTCCTACTCACAAGACTGGATTCTTTGCATTGGCATAAAACATTATGGACTCTGTACTTGCAAGTAAAAGGGACTAGAAATTACTTCTAAATTACTGAATAACCTGAAGTCACTTTTTTCTTTTCAAAGCAATAGAGAATAAAATCTATGAATCTGAAGAAAGACTGGAGCAACTAAAAGAAGAAATTGAGCTACTTCAAGACTTAAAACAAACCCTATCCTCTTTTCAAGAAAATGGAGACCTTACATCAACTACTACTTCAGTGTCCTCCCTATCCTCCTAAAGTTCACCATTTCTTAAGCCAGGAGTCAAGTGAAACAGCAGGCAGGCGCAGCCCTCAGACAGTTTGGGAAAGCCACAGGACATCAGGACCAGGGCTCCCTTCCTCTTTAGGCCTTAAATCGTCACCTGTGAGCTCTTGGCTGGCACTGCTGACTGACGTTTCATGCACAACTGGGCATTTCTTGTCTCTGTCATCATCTCACTTCTACTTGTTCCTCTTTTCCAGTGAAATGGTTCTCGGGTCTGCCTGGGTCAACTGGACCAGGCTTCCATCCTCCCACTGTCTGCAAGTTGAGTCCTGTGGGTGGCTTCCTACTGGTGCATCCTCCCCTGCCCAGGATCTAAGGTGATTCCAGTCACACAACAGCTGGTCGCCCCCAGGGCCTTTGCACATGCTGTTATCTTAACTGCTGTCCTCTGTCCTCCCTTCCTGAAGGGCTCCTGACTCCCACTTTTTCCATCTGAAGTCCCTTTTCCTTCATCTCCCTCCCCAGTGTAATTGCTGTTATCTCACATCTTAGGCTCTCTGGCAGAAAGTAACTGTTCTTCTGTCGTGTTCACCGTTGACCTGAGTTCTGTTTACAATGTTTTGGTCACTATCGTATTTCCATATGTCTACTATCCTTAGTATCTATAAAATAAGTGCATAAAAGTTCCTAACTTTTGAGTCTAGTTCCAGCCCATAATGGGCCTTGGATACAGTAAGTGAATGTATTACTTATGCCAAATAAGTAAACTGTCTTTGTGTCAGTCTGCTCTTCAGATATTTATTTTAAGTCACATTCCTTACATGGACATTCATCATCTTCAAAACAAATACCAAAATTTAATACCGGAGTATTCAAATAAGAACAGGGTAATATCCAAGAGTAAAAAAATTAAAATCACTTTGCTAATATTTCTTTCTAAGAGTGAGAAAAGTAAGCCTGGCTTATTTTCTCCATTCAAACCAAACAAACTTGCTTATAATATGTTCTTAATCTTGGCTTGTGCTTTTGACCATGTGTGGAGCTAAAACTGCACCATACATTTCGTCCTACACTGTACACACCACCTTCAGAAGAACAGCTTGTCACATTATAGTTTCCCTTATTTTGAAAAGCTTTATTAATACTTTACTGTGTCATTAACTCATTACCCAATGTCTTCTTGCCTAAAAATTTACAGATTTGGGCCGGAGGGTTAGCTCAGTGGTTCCGGCGCCTGCCTCGCAAGTGCAAGGTCCTGAGTTCAATCCCCGGTAACCACGTACAATGCTGGGCGTGGAGACTCACGCCCACCAGCAATCAACCAGCAATCAGCACCACATACCACAGTGCCGGGCGTGGTGGCTCACGCCTGTAATCCCAGCACTCGGGAGGCAGAGACAG
>PVIC010020163.1:0-29718 GCA_004025085.1 Thryonomys swinderianus | reverse complement strand
CTCAGTGGTTCTGGTGCCTGCCTAGCAAGCACAAGATCCCTGGTTTGATCCCTGGTAACCACATACAGCAATACCGGTGTGATGATTCACGCCCACAGCCAATCAGTACCACACACCACAGTGCTGGGCACTCGGGAGACAGAGGCAGGATGATTGCTGAGTTTGAGGCTTGCCTGAGCTACATAGTGAGCTCAGGGCTAGCCTAAACTACAAAGCAAGACCCTGTCTCCCCCAAAAAATGTATCTTGAGGGTTAAATTAAATATGTTCCAAATTAAATATGTTAAATATGTACCTCCTCCTCCCTGCTTTCTCTTTTGTTTCTATCTCTATGTCCAAATAAATAACTGACTGAAAATTCAGTCATCTGTGAAGACTGCCTTTTGAATATTTTAAGAAGCTGGAAAAGCTTTTGTAGTCTTAGTGCCATAAAATAGTTATAAAGTGCAGTAAATGCCATAAAAAAGGGAAAAAGGAGATAGAGACAATATTTAGAAATATTCCTCTTACTGGGCAGAATTCTCTGATATTGCTGACTCCCAATTACCTCTGTGAGATGGCTTGTATCTCTAGGAATGAAAAATGATATCTTTTAAATCCATTGCTTTGTTTTGGGATTTTTCTTTGTTTTTTTTTTTTTTTCAACTTTCCTAATATCACCTAAGCATGAGCAGATTTAAGAGCTCAGAGAAGTGAAGGGAAAACGGATTTTTTAATGATTTGGTAGAATATAAGCTCAGCTGAGATTTTATTTTATCTTCTTTAGCCATTGGTCTATCCACAACCTACCACATCCTAGCAAACAGCAGACAACAAGCGCTGGGGAATTAGTTCAGTGGTTCTGGCACTTGCTTGGCAAATAGTAGACAACATCAGCACTGCACATGTCAGTTAATTAAGAGAGAGACGGAGAGGTACTATGGATGTATGAGCTTTCATTAAAGTAGCATTTGAAAATCTTGTTTCACCTCTATCTCCTTTAGCATAATTTGTCTGCATCTTGCAGGGAACTTCCATTCCAACGCCACGCAAGTTCTGGGTTGAGCTCTATTGGACAGGAAGCTTTGCTTCTTGCTAAAGGAGCAGCTTGCTTCCTGACGGCGTGCTGAGGACTTCAGCCTCTTGCGAGTCTCTAGCCGAAAGCTGTCTTGCTAAATTAGCTCCAGAAAGTGCCGTGAGGCTGTGTCTTGGACTTCAGCAGTTTAATAGCCGCACTGTTTTTACTGACAGCACTTCAGTCCTAGCTCTTTTGAATGTTTATGTCATTAGACTGGGTGAAACAAGGTCGCATCCCAATCCTCTCTGCGACATTCAGCTGTAACTTGAACTCAAGGGAATAAATGTGGGAACAACTCAACCTAGTTTCCCTGGGGCTGCTGTTCTTCTGCTCTTCAGTTTATGAGAACTAAAGTGAGCAGACAGAGAGCCCTAAGCCTCCCTTCCTGGCAGCGTTGCCAGGCGCAGTGGGCACACCTGCCTGGCCTGCCTGCAGCTGGGGGCCGGGGAGGTTACGTATTCTAACGCTCCCTTGAGTCCCGCAAACGGTCATGGGATTCTGAGAATGTCTGAATATTCTTTCTCTCAAATAATACAAAACTTTAACAAGAGTGTTTGTTTTTTCTTTTAACATGTGGACACATTGTCAAGGACAGTGTCTAGACCTCCACAGGGCACCTGACCTCTTCGGGGGGGCTCGCTCCTCTCGAAGGCTTCCCTACCGCACACGTCACAGCACTGTCTCACACCCTCTTCTAGCCCTGCAGGTTCCCACCTGACTGAGGAGCGTCGGGTCAGCTCCTCACGCACCGACAGAGATCACAGCCCTGTGACCGACTCGTAGGAGACATCGCAGCAAAACCCTCAGAGTGGGGCAGAAGCGGCTGGCGCCCAGTTGTGGAGCCTGAAATCCAGCTTTACTTTCTGTGAACGCCCTGAAGCACCTTTCCTTACTTCTTCCAGCTTTAGTGCGCGTCAGGGGCTCTTGAGTTTCCCCGATGCAGCACCGCGTCTCCCGGGCACCTCCTCCTCCTCCCCGCCTCCTTGTCTGTTTCTATCTCTATCTCCGAATATCTTTTGTACAAAACCAAAACACTAGTCCTAATGGATTAGAACCTACCTTCATGGCCTCCTTTTAGCCTGATGCCACTGTATAGACCTTTTTTTTCCAAATAAAGTCACTTTCTGAAATACTGAGGGTTGAGACTTCAATCATTCCTTGGCGGGAAGCATAATTCATCCGCAGCAGGAAGAACGGGCGGGAGCTGCACGCAGCACAAGATCGCGGGAGAGACGTTCCCTTCTCAGCGCTCTCGGAGTGGAGGACCTGTGCGGTGGGAGCAGGCGCCGGCTGGCTTCCCTGAGGAGCCACTTACACCTCGTCCTCACTCAGTGAACGTGTTATGAGATAGCAAAGGAGGGACCCCGCCCCCCCACGAGTCTGTGCTGCAAACCCTGGTGTCCCCAGAACCGGAATCGCTCGTGGGCTGCCAGGGCTTTCATGAAGTGATTCTCAGACTTCAGCGTCCTCAAAGTTTCTGATTCAGTAGGCCTAGGATAAGGGCACAAAGAAACTTCCTCAAAAGAGCAGGTTCCCAGGGACCAAACATTGAAAGCCACTGCTTTAGAGAAACTTTATGTATGCTAATCTTTTAAAAATGTATTTACTAATTATTTTCCAGTTGTAGCCACCTGAATGGGAGTTGACTAGAACACTTTCCAGTAACACTTCCCGCATGAACACGCTGTCCAGCTTCCGTCAGTTTCAGCCATCTGTGAAGTCACACTGTCAGAAATGGGCACATCGAAGTCCTTTAATGAACAAATAGATCCGGTCTGGTTTTGGTTCCTATATTCAACTCCTGTGAATTCTGAGTTAACATTCATGAGTGTTCAACCTTCCCTTGGCAGCATGAACAGAACCCGTGCCTCTGAGCTTGCTATGTGTCACCAACCTGATTTTCAGCACAAACATCAAATGTGCTCACTTCAAATTTGATCGGTCCAAAGCTGAACCCTCCCCCGTTTTCCCGGCCCCTGTCCTTGCTAAGAGTCGGGTAACCGCAGACCCAGCAATCGGAAGGTACTTCCCACTTTCCTGCTTGCTTCTTCTCTGACTTTCACCAGTCACTTGCTAGACCTTACTACACTCTGGGTTTGGTTCCACTCTATCGCCTTCTTTTCTACTCCACCTTTGGGAGAGAATAAATTCTTTTTCATAAAGAAAGAATTACACGTGGTAGCTGATTTCTGGAAACTACACTGTGGGAAAGAGAAAGCAGTAAATTTCAGTAGAGAAACCTGGCAAGTGTTACCAGAGCCAAGCAATCAGTCAACAAGGGTTGTGATAAAATGTGTTCTAGTACATACATTTTATAAAATGTGATGAAAATTTTTTTTAATATCTGTTATCTTCCGCTAAAATCCCATACGTCTAACCTAATCAGGAACTATATATCAGACATTTCAATTCAGTTTCTACAAAACACTTTAGCAATGCTCTCCAAAATGCTCAAGATGATTCAAACCAGTTGGAAAAACCATCACAGCCAAGAAAAGCCAATTTAGACATGACCACCACATAATTATTTGTGGCCCACATAAATTTTAGATTAATCTCTATATAACTATTCCGAGATGTATAATTTATTTTATTAGTTAAGGTCTCTGCTATACAAAAAAGAAGACCACAAATCAAAAAATAGAATTGTTATGTATTTTGCCACTGACAGAAGCAGATCCAACAGTGTTCACTGTTCTCCAAGTCCTCTTTTCTGGGAAATAATTATTTACTAGACCTGAGATATCTCATCATCTGTACACACTAATTGAGTGATCAATTAATATTATCTTTTAAATGGAGAGATGAGTAATGTTATGTGTGTGTCTGTGTAATACATGTGAATTTGAGGTCTAGATTTACTAAAGAAACAATTTCATAAGATGGTCAATCCATTCAGTAATAATCTTGTTTTGTTTCGTGTTTTGGAGCCAGTGTCTTGCTTTGTAGTTCAGATTGGCCCTGAGCTCACTCTGTAGCCTAGATAAGCCTCAAACTCAGCAACCCTCCTGTCTCTGCCTCCTGAGTGCTGGGATCACAGGCATGAGCCACCATGGTCGGCCCATTCAATAATAATCTTAATGGTAATTTGATATGTCAGAAACAGTGTACTACATATTCTAGTCAAGCCTTCCTGAAATAACAGCCTTAACACCATTAAGTTTCTCTGTAGTTAACCTGGTAAATAGCATAACTCCTCTGGGCCTCCCCTAACCCAATTGTACAGCATATGCTTACACCTGCTTGTCTAGGCAAACGAAATTTGAAAAAAAGTGCATATACTTTAATTTAGCTGAGAACAATTCGTAATGTTTTTCATCAGTTTAGAAAAATTCAGGTCTTTTATGTGTGCATCATGTCCAAACATAGAATTCCTGCTACTTCTAGAGAAAGGTGCTAAGGGCTGTTAAGAGGTATGAGTGTCAGTCACTGATTCATTTAGAGTCCACAACAGTCAACACGCCAAGGCGAAAGTCACTTAGATCCGGCAGTCTGTCTTAGGGAAAGCTTAAGAGAAATACAAATGCTCTAATTTCTCCTGAATACTCAACTTGTACTGCTTATTAGCAAAAACCAACCAACCAAACAACAAATCCTTAACCTTCATTCACCTCTTCCAGGCACAACATTTTTCCTTCTTTTTGTCCCTTTTAAGTAGACAGAGGAGTCGTAGCATTTCAGAATTTCAAAAAGCATAAAATAAATACTTGATGTCAATATAATACTTTCTAAATTATGCCAATAATTGTAAAAGGAATTATTTTTATTTATTTTTAAATGCCAGTACATTATTCACTATATATATATATATATATACATATATGGCAGTGATAATAAAACCTTTAGGTATCCTCTGGAGACCCTGAACTAACTTGAAAATCTTTTTATCTGTGACATAAAACTTACCAACTCCAGCTTCCCAGAGATCTTGGGAATTAAAACGGCTGGGGGAAGGAAAGACAACACCAAGCCACACTGAAAACATGCTGGAAACACATTTCTGAATCACTCACAAGGTTACTTCCTACAAGCTGAGGTTTGACAGGAGCTGTATTTTCCCAGCAGTTAAAAATAGAAAATGGAACATCACATAAATTATTTAGACCTAGGCAAGCAATTTTTGTTGTTAGACTTGTAAACAGTATCTTTTTTTTTTTTTTAGACAGGGTCTCGCTTTATAGTTCAGGCTGGCTCTGAGCTCACTATGTAGCCTAGGCAAGCTTCAAACTCAGCAATCCTCCTGTCTCTGCCTCCTGAGTGCTGGGATTACAGGCGTGAGCCACCACGCCTGGCACTGTGGTATGTGGTATTGATTGCTGGTGGGCATGAGTCACTACGCCCAGCATTGTATGTGTTTACTGGGGATCGAACTCAGGACCTTGCACTTGCGAGGCAGGTGCTGGAACCTCTGAGCTAACCCTCCAGCCCCAGTATCTCATTTTTTTAAAAAGTGTGTTAGCAATTATAAAGATTGACATAAGACCAGTATTGATGGTCTTATGTCCATCAGCACACAAATCAGTCCCGCAAGATTAAAGACCCAATTCAAAAATGGGCATCTGAAATAACAGACACTTCTCAGAGGCAGAAGTCAAAGCAGCCAAAGAAGCATATGAAGAAATGTCCAATATCACTGGTCATTTGAGAGATGAAAATAAAAACAACACTGAGATTTCATCTCACTCCACAAAGAATGGCCGCTATTGAAAAATCAACCAGCAATAAATGCTGGCAAGGCTGTGGGGAGAAAGGAACCCTTCTCCACTGCTGGTGGGATTTTAGACTTGTGCAACCATTGTGGAGACTGTTGTGGAGATTCCTCAGAAAACTAGGATTAGAGGTCCCATTTGACCCTGCTATTCCCCTGCTAGGAATATACCCAAAGGAATTAAAAGAATCATATTGTAAAGACATATGTACACCCAGGTTCATAGCAGCTCAGTTTGTGATAGTTCAATCTTGGAAACAACCCAGATGCCCATGAACTGGAGACTGGCTAAAGAAGATGTGGTTTTTTGTAAAATGGAGTATTACTTTGCCATAAAGAATGGCAAGTTTCTGTCATTTATGTGCAAATGGATACACCTGGAGGACACACTAATAAGTGAAGTAAATAGATCCTAGATATGTAAATACCATATCTTTTCTCTGGTATGAGACCCTGTAGATGTAAATGAGTCCTAGAATGTATGATAGATTTTGTGAAATAGGAAATATTCAAAGGGAATGTGGAGGGGGAATGTAATGAGTGGAAAGAATAAATACGATTTGGAAAGAAAAAGAAAGAACATGTGTAGAGGGGGCTGCAGGTGGGTAGGGTATGGGTAAAAATTAGAATTAACTTGTGTCGTATACTGGTACAAATTCCCTAATATTAAGTGTGATTGTGAGCTGTATAGAAAATGTACTAATAAAGAATTCAATTAAAAAAAGAGTTTGCAAAAAAGGAAACAGGTAAAAAAAGAAAAAGAAAAGAAAATACCAGCACATTTATTAAATCTTGCATTCCAGACCTGTCCACTGGGTTCTGTTCTACACAAATCTTACCCTGGCAGTCTTTTTAATTCTAGAGATAAACAAAGGAGAAAAATCAGTAGGAAAAATGGTAAGAACATGTTAGATTTTCAAAAGTGTGAAGGAAGTTTAGGGAGCAAATTGACTTAGGCATCTTTCCTAATCACCAGTGCAGCCAATTTTAACAAGAGCTATTCACCCTCAGCCTGGCATTGCTAGAATCAGAAGTGGTGACATATGTGGTTCTTGCTCTTCCCCAAAGATCTTTGGTCTTTGCAACTGATACTCTATTTTAAAAAAGGAAAAATATTACTAAGCTTTATCCATTTATTTTGTCTTAAAATATCCTTAAAGGAAATCCAAATAATTATTCCATAATTTTCCTTTGAAGAGAAACAAATATATAATTAATCTGTAATAAGCATTTTTGCTACACATGAGTTTCATGGTACCATACCATTCATTAAAGTGAAACTTATCTCTTTTTCTCAGTCATGATTTAAAAAAATTATATATATATATATATATATATATATATATATATATATATATATATATATATATATATATATTTGTCCTAGCAAAAGTAAGCTTGCAGTCTATTCTAGAAACAATTTATATTCCATTTGAACAGCTGGGGAAGCTTGCATAAAGAAAGGTTAAATGACTTGTCCCAAAAGAATAGGAAATTAGTTACAGTGTTAGAAATAGAAACCAAGGCTCATGACCCTTTATCTAGTCTTTCAGTTCACAATGAAAATGTGAATTACTAAAAACAGTCTTAGCAAAGAGAAGAGGTATTTTCATGGGGAGTATGCAATTGAAATAGGCCCACTCCTTCCATGTTTGTCTACAGTTTAAAATGAATTTGATTGTAAATCATGTCATGCCCTAATTGAAAAGTAAGAATATGCATTTTTCCTACTGACAAACATTATGAAGTTGTTTAAACATTATTTTCATCAGGATACTAGATAGCTATATTTTTGAAACTACATTTCAGTTCCAGTCAAAGAACAATGAGTGACACTTGCACTGTGTGTTAGAACTTTAGAAATGCCAGTGTGTTAGAACCTTAGAAATCCATAGCCTACAAACATGAGGACGCTGAAATTTTACAGATGAGGAAAAGGATTCAATTGATCCATTAAAGTCATATTGTTGGAGAATGACACGCTTGTTGAACATGTTCTGATTTTTTAATTCAACATGATTTCCCCCTCTATTTTGTGATGCTTTGTGTTTTGGGCCATAGCCATGAATGTGGGGACCAGCTGCTCTCTACAAATAACAATGAGAACTTGTTCTGATTATAAGTCAGCTTCTGTTATTCAGAATATCCTCTGCTTGTTTTATAATTATAATCATAAGATCAATAATAACAACTATTTATGAAATGCCTAAATCATTAAGGCAACTCATACATAGAAGTAATCCTAGGAATTTATGAATATCTGTTTAATCTATAACAGTGGGGGAAAAGGAAAAAAATTATTCATACAATAATGTAAGACTTGAAATAGAAGCAATTGTGTTTCCATAGAAAAATCAATTATGAGTAAAGTTGCTGTCCAGCTGCGCCTTTAGGGACATTTATTTCAATCGACATTTATTAAGTGCTGCTATATGCCAAATTCTAGGAGATTTCTAGCCTGCTGAGTTCCTCCTGCTCTGTCTTCTTTGTCTTAATAGACATTCACTCACTTGGGCATAAGTCTACTTTATCTGCAGTGCCAGGTGCGGATATGTCTGGGCATGGTCACATTAACACAGATGGTCACTAGGGAAACTGGTCCAAATGAATAATTAAGTTTCAGTAGAACAAACCAGGACCTAAGATCTGATCAATACCATAAATCCTTCTTATGTAATGACATAGAAGCTTGAAGTGGTTTATTAAGCAGGGTACTTAAAATAGGTATTCATGAAAAAGATTCATATGTTTTAAAAATATACACACATATACTTTAGATTTGTCCAGATTGTTGAACCAAAGTTCAGACTTCCCAGCTATCTCTCCTGCATAAACCGCAGCCATGATGTATTACCTATGCATTCTGGTTTCTAAAAGCAAGAACATAAAGATCCCTAAATGTGACCCTGGTTGTAAAATTCTTTTGAATTTTAGATCTCATGACTTATTTAAGAATTCTCTAGCACCTATCTAATTTTAAAGTACATATTCAATTTTCCAAGTAATTAAATTTAATGTTCCTGGTTATCACATTTTCCCAATACCTATTTTACTATATTATTTAACAACAAGAGCAATTCCACTAGCATCAGGCTCTAATTGCCTATATAGCTGACTCATCTGAACACTAGTAGGAACGGAAGTGATGGGGGAGCAGAAGTTGCATACTAATGACAGCAACCAGTGTGTTATGGCTCCCAGTCACTATTGGAGAAAGAGAAAGGCAAAGAGAAAGGCAAACATCAGTGAATACAACTGATGACATCCGATGCCTGACAGCACAAAGTAATTATTTAGGGAAACTCACTCAATTGCAGTTTTCAATCCAGGTCAATGCAGAGGGTTGTTTTTTGTTTTTGTTTTTGTTTTTTCCACTTTTCTGGTCTGAACAGGGTCAGCTTGAAAGATCATCCGTTTTTCTGAAAAGGCAATAGATTTTTGTCACTTATGTGCAAAATAACCTCCTGGGAACCTTAGAAATATGGTTCGAAAAGCTTTCACATTTATCTTTAATGTTTGCTTTTAAAAATGTTCATTTCAAGGACCAGTGGAATAGATTAGAAGATCCAGAAACATCTCCTGATACACTAAGCCACCTTATCTTTGACAAGAGAGCCAAACATCCCCAAGGGGGAAAGACAGACTCTTTAACAAATGGTGCTGGAAAAACTGGGCTTCAACCTGCCAAAAGCTAAAGCTAGACCTATCTCTTTCACCATGCACAAAACTAAATTCACAATGGATACGAGACTTAAACATTAAAACAGAAACAATAAGCCTGCTGGAAAACAGGTTAGGTAAAACTCTTGGAGAAATTGGCTTAGGCAGAGACTTCATGAATAGAACCATTATAGCACAAGAACTAAAAGAAAGAATCAAAAAATGGGATCTCATCCTACTGAAAAGCTTCTGCACGGCAAAGCAAGTCACTGGCACTGCTAAAAGACAACCAACAACATGGGAAAAAATCTTTACTAGCTGTTTATCAGACAAAGGGCTATTATCTACAATATATAAAGAACTTAAACAGATCAGCTTCCCCAAGTTTAAAGACCCAATTCAAAAATGGGCATCTGAAAGGAACAGACACTTCTCAGAGGCAGAAGTCAAAGCAGCTAAGAAGTATATGAAGAAATGTTCAACGTCACTGGTCATTTGAGAGATGCAAATGAAAACAACACTGAGATTTCATCTCACTCCACAAAGAATGGCCGCGATTACAAAATTAACCAACAATAAATGCTGGCGAGGCTGTGGGGAGAAAGGAACCCTTCTCCACTGTTCGTGGGATTGTAGACTTGTGCAACCATTGTGGAGATCTGTGTGGAAATTTCTCAGAAAACTAGGACTAGGGGTCCCATTTGACTCGCTATCCCCTGCTAGGAATATAACCAAAAGAATTTTAAAAATCACATTGGAAAGACAGATGTACACCATTGTTTATAGCAGCTCAGTTCATGATAGTTCAATCTTGGAAACAACCCAATTGTCCATCAACTGGAGAGTGGATAAAGAAGATGTGGTTTTTTAAAATAAATTGGAGTATTATTCTGCCATAAAGAATAACAAGATCGATTCATTTATGTGCAAATTGAGACACCTGGAGGATACACTAAGAAGCGAAATAAATAGATCACGGATAGGCAAATACCGGATCTATTCTTTGATATGAGCACCTATAGATGCAAATGAGCTCTAGAAAGTATGACAGTTTTTGTAGAATAGGAAATTTCTATAGGAAATTTGGTGTGGGAATGTAATGAGAGGAAGGAATAAATATGATTCTGAAAGAAAATAAAAGAGCATGTATATAGGGGGTGGGGAGGTGTGGGTGGGTAGGGATATGGGTAAAAATGAGAATTAACTTGTGTCATATACTGGTACAGATTACCCAGTGTTATATGTGATTGTGAGATGTATATAAATTGTACCAATAAAGAATTCAATTAAAAATGTTCATTTCATAACTACTATATTCATACAAGTCCATTCACAAAAACACTGTTGTTCCTAAATTTAGTGATAAGTAGTGTGTTTGGGCAATATCAGAATATTAATGTAAATATAAAATATCCACAGGGATATTGTTCACAATATCTTTCTGGACTGTAAAAGTCATGTTTGTATTTTCCACCTCAGCAAATTGAATCCCATATTCTTTTCCAGCCTGCTCTCTGAAAGATTTTTCAGCATGACAAAAATGCTGCACGGAAGAACCTCTTAGGTAGCAAGTTGTTAAACAAAATATTCAGAATTTTCACAGGAAACTAGTGGTCATTAAAGAAGTTTTCTAATGAAAATAGCTTTATTTCAGGATGTGGTTCCCAAAATGTGGTGCGTGAGTTTGTATTTCTTTAAAGGCAGTCAATGCAGCACACCATGCACGTACTATTCCAGTTCTTCTTTAATGATCTGACAGCATGTGTTTAATTATTTTAAATTCTAACAAATTAAAGGAGCATGTACATATAATTTGTAATTCTGTCTATTTAGATGTATTCACATTTCAAATGTATTTTAAAAATATTTAAGTGGATACAAATCTGCCAATGTAGGGCAGATCTGAATGTAAATAAAAGCTAAGAGATAGATTTCCTCATTAACCATTAAATTTCCTTTAAAATTTTTGAGTTCAATTTCTATCATAAATCACTGTCATATACAATTAAAATAGTGTTTTGAGTCGCATGATGCTATTTTGGATTCACAGAAATGTAGCAGCTTAGTTGTATAAACGTTAAATAAATTCCAGGTTTGGAGTGTGTGTGTGTGTGCGTGCTTGTGTGTGTGTGTGTGTGTGTGTGTGTGTAGGTACACAGAGCAAAGTTTCCATTCAGAAATGATTAATTAAACAACGATATTTAGGTTACAGACTGCACTGGAAAAGCAATGACAAAGGGGCCCCCGCACAACATTGTCATAGTTCTTTCGCATCAGCCTCTTGCAGTTCTTGACATGATGCACATGATGCTTTTCCAGAGTCAGTTCTCTTGGTGCTTTTCTGAGACCCTGACTATTCACTTTCATTCTCCAACCTGAATTTTTTCCCTGGATCACACATCAGTTGTTCCTGCTCTTGGGACTATTTCTACCTTCACGCTTCTCCCATGTGACTTACCTGGAGATCCTATTAGCCGTATTCTCAGCTTTCATCACAACTTCAAAATCAGTAGCTCCAGTTTATTTTTCTCTAGTACTACTTTATCTTTCCCAAATGGTTCATTTTCCCCTATCATATGCTGAAAAATTCACCTGAATCACACATGCAAATATTTCTTCCTGTTCGTGGGTCCTGTGCTCAGGCACGGACCATTGAATGATGAAGGTTCACGATGTCTCATGGCAGAGGGCAAGACTTTGGTCATGAGTGATTTTCCTCATGGCCCCCAGTTGAGCTGATACACAGAGGCTTCCATCCTCAGTTTGTCGGTCCAACAAAGTTACATTTTCAACCACAACATCAGTCAGACAGGAAGACAAAGATATTCCACCCACATAAAAGCCTAGACCCCCCCCCTGCAAATTGGAAAGAATACAAAATTGCAAACAAATTGATCTATTTAAAATCTAGAATAAACAAATTTTGAAATATATAATTACCAAAATTACATCAGAAGGAAATAGAAAACTTGGACAAACTGATAATGACCAATGAAATTGAATCAGTCATAAAAATCTCCCATCAAAGAATCCAGGACTTGATGTCTTCTTTAATAAATTCTACCACACTTTTAAATAATTGATGCTAACTTTTCTCAAAATGCTCAAAAAATTGAACAAGGAGGAATTCTTCCCAACTCATTCTGAGCCCAGAATTATCCTGACAACCAAGCCATACAGGAGCAAGCCATGGTGGCCCATGCCTATAACTCCACAGAAAATTACAACAAATTTGACAAATGCAAAGAAACCAAAAAAAAGTGCTTCTATACAACAATGGGGAAAATATCAAGCCAGTAAAGAGACAACCTGAATAATGGAGAAAATATACCCAAACTGTAAAATCTGGAAAAGGGTTGAATATATACCAATACATATGGAAGTCAAATAATTTAATAGCCAATCAATTAAAAAGTGAACTAAAGATCTGAATAGGCATCTCTCTAAGAAGACAAATAGCTATTAGACATTTTTTTAAAAGCTGGCATTAATTATTAAGGAAATTCAAATCAAAACCACAATGAGATACCACTTCACCTGTTGGAATGTCTAACATCAAAAAGGCAAAAAGTAACAAATGTTGATCAACAGGTGGAGAAAAGGGAAGTTTTATGCATTGGTGGTGAGAATATATGTTAATACAACCATTATGGAAACCAGTATGGCAGTTCTTTAAAAGCAAGTGATAGCAGAGCAGTATTATTATGACCTAGCAATCCTGTTACTGGTTATGTATTAAAAGGAAATGTAATACTTTATTTCAAAAAGATATCTGCACACCCACTTTTATTGCTCCTGTATTCATAGAAGCCAGGGTACAGAATTAATACAAATTTTCATTAACAGATGAGTAGTTAAAATATATAGTCGATACATATATACCACATACATAAACACAGTAGAATGTTATTGAGCTGTGAAAAAACAAAAAATTCTGCACCATGGCAATATGTATGAATAATAGTCAGTGAAATGCCAAAGATAAACACTATGTGAGCTCATTCATAAGTGAAAATAAAAAGTTCTTACATAAAATGAGAGTAGTGATTATGAGATTGGGAAAAGAGGAGGAAATAGGGTGCTGGGGAAAAGTCAGTCAACAGAGTAATAGTTTGATAGGAGGGATAATCTATTTTAAAAAATTCTTTATTGGTACAATTTATATACATCTCACAATCACACATAACATCAGGGAATTTGTAACAATATATGACACAAGTTAATTCTCATTTTTACCCATATCCCCACCCACCCATACCTCCCCACCCCCTATATACACGCTCTTTTATTTTCTTTCAGAATCATATTTATTCCTTCCCCTCATTACATTCCCACACCAAATTTCCTTTGGAAATTTCCCATTCTACAAAAACTGTCATACTTTCTAGAGCTCATTTGCATCTATAGGTGCTCATATCAAAGAATAGATCCGGTATTTTCCTATCTGTGATCTATTTATTTCACTTATTAGTGTGTCCTCCAGGTGTCTCCAGTTGCACATAAATGAATCAATCTTGTCATTCTTTATGGCAGAATAATACTCAATTTTATATAAAAAATAAAATGCATCTTCTTTATCCACTCTCCAGTTGATGGACATTTGGGTTGTTTCCAAGATTGAGCTATCACGAACTGAGCTGCTATGAACAAGGGTGTACATCTGTCTTTCCAATGTGATTTTTAAAATTCTTTTGGTTATATTCCTAGCAGGGGGATAGCAGAGTCAAATGGGATCCCTAGTCCTAGTTTTCTGAGAAATCTCCACATGGATCTCCACAATGGTTGCACAAGTCTGCAATCCCACCAACAGTAGAGAAGGGTTCCTTTCTCCCCACAGCCTCACCAGCATTTATTGTTGTTTGATTTTGTAATCACGGCCATTCTTTGTGGAGTGAGATGAAATCTGTGTTGTTTTCATTTGCATCTCTCGAATGACCAGTGATGTTGAGCATTTCTTCATATGCTTCTTAGCTGTTTTGACTTCTGCCTCTGAGAAGTGTCTGTTCATTTCAGATGCTCATTTTTGAATTGGGTCTTTGAACTTGGGGAGGCTGATCTGTTTAAGTTCTTTATATATTGTAGATAATAGCCCTTTGTCTGATAAACAACTAGTAAAGAAGGAATAATCTATTTTTAACAGAACAGGAGATTGATTATAATTAATAATAGTTCATTGAGTGTCTAAAACAACTTAGAGGCTTTTTAATGCTAAAGCACAAAAAAATGGAAACTTTAAGAAAACAGACATACTAGCTTCTCTGAGGCAGTCACTACTCATTATTATACATGAGTCAAAGCATTGCATCGTACCTCAAAAAGGTACAGATGTGTTAATACAAAAGATTAAAATAAATTTTAAGAGTAATAAACCTCTGAATAATTATGCTGAGCATAGGAGTTTCAAATGAGTAATAATTACCTTTTCAAAATAACTTCTTATTACCCAGTGCTTTCGATATCACTGCTGTTTTCATCTTCCCAATTTGCCAAGATGAAAAGCTCAGAGTAATTCTCCATTTACTTCACACTAATTAAATCAGTCAATACCCCTTGCTACTTTCATCACCCGAATATCTATTATAAAATTCCATTTCTTTTTATCCTTGCACCTGCACTATTTCATGATCATGTCATCACATCAAAACATTGCAATATTCTATCTCTTGACAGAATCTGATTTAGCAGATTGACCTCAATATCTCAGTGAACTAAGAGAATAAAAATAGTAGTTTTCACTCAAAAAGTGTCAGACTTCATGGGCTGCATTCTAACTTCATGGGTTGTTCACCTTCAGACAAGAACCGAGAGGCCCAGGCAGCTTCCCTCCGCTGTCCTACCATGCTCTTACATCTCTTCCGACTGAGGCGGAACACACACAGTGGCAGATCTTGTGTAGCAGACCTGTACGGAGCACACACCCTCCTCCTCGCCTTCCTCGGGTTAGAGCTCAGTTCCACAGCTTGCTTGACTTTATGGAAGGCTGGGGCATCATCTAGAATGTGCTCAAGAGGGAGGGAGAGCAGGTTCTGCTGAGAACGGCCGGTTTCCCCACGAGTTTCTAGCCGATCTCCTTGCTAGCTGGTGTGGGCGCTATAGTCAGAGTAATTTGCAAAATCATAAACTGGATCGTGCTATGCTGTTTTAAACTTTTCCATGACTTTACAGTGACTAGAACAAAAAATACCATTGAACTTCCTAGGAAGACGAACGAGGCACTTCATGGAAAGACAAGACTCCTCGGTCGTGTGGCGTCATCTGCAGCTCTGTGCAGAGAATGTGCTGAACACTGTGCTGTGCTGTTTCCCGCCAGTTTTGAACCATCTTTGCTCAGGGAGCAGTGGAGAGTCAGGCGCCTTAGGGTCAGTTAAAGCTAAGGCTTCTCCGTGAAAGCCTTCATCGCCAATGTCGCGCGCGTTCAGAAGTGACTCCCTTCCCTCTGTTACATTCAGGCTACACATTCCTTTGCACCAACAGCCACAGCACCTCAAACCCTTCCTCCCCTTCAATGCTAGGCAGGAAAACAATGAGCTTAATGCGCCTTTGCATTCCTATTAAAGATTATTACGAACCAGTCTGAACCCAACAAACAGAAAAGAGGAAGTATGGTCATAATGTAGGGACAAAAGTTAGCTAAGCTCCCAGATGAAACAGGATAATAGAAACCACCACATTATCACAGGCAACCCTCGGCTTTGTCAGGCTGCGCACAAAGGCATGAGCTACTTGACCACTAGATTTTGTCCTCTGTCCATGGAAGAGTGACATAGAAAACAAACGTAACTAAACATAAGAAGAACACATTTCATCAGTGAAAATAATTCTTATCGAGAGGACTTTTGTGTCTTTCCTAAAATTCATATTTCAAACCCAATTTCCAATGTCACAGCATCAGTAAGTAGGGTCTTTCAGAGGTGACTAGGTTATGAGAGTGGAGCCCTGTGGTAAGAGACTAGTATTTCCCTAAGAACATGAAGATATTCTCCCTATCTGCTGCGTGGAGACACAGCAAAAAAAGAAAGGAAAAATCGCCGGGCATGGTGGCTCATGCCTGTAATCCCAGCACTCAGGAGGCAGAGGCGGGAGGATTGCTGAGTTCTAGGCTTGCCTGGACTACATAGTGAGCTCAGAGCCAGACTGAAATACGAAGCAAGACCCTGTCTCAAAAAAAAAAAAAGGAAGAATCAGACCCAAATGTATCACCACTCTGAGCTTGCCTTTTCCAGCTGTAAAACTGTGAAAAACAAGTATCTATTATTCATAAACCACTCAGTAATCAGACTTGAATGCACTAAAGTGATGATTGTAAATATTTACTGTGATGATTGACAAACAACTGGGGTTAACTAGGGTTTAGATCAAAGCCTATGAAGTGAGAACTTCTAATAAGTTCCTCCCTGGCTAACAAGCCACTCCAGACTGTGTCTGATTAGAGAGCCCTGTAGACTGTTCAAATGTTGACTAACTTTCCTTGGGTCCGGCCAGTACACTCGCTTTTCTTCCAGAATGTGAACCAGAAGTTTAATTATAAGAAATTATCTTGTTAAACACCTGCAGTGCTAAAATAATCAGGTAGTAATGAAGATTACTGTGGAAAAAACTTCTTAAAATGTGCTTCAGCCCACTATGATGGAAACACACTGACCTAATAATCTTCTTGTTAAAAACATCACGGAAACAACTACATCAAAATTATGAGATTGTTTCCAGAGTATTTTTAGTCCATAATGTTTCTTTTTTTATTTTAGAAAAGACCAACGGGTTTGCAAAATTACTTCTCCAACTTAGTTTAGATGAGGAAATGAACAATTTGAGCTTTGATATTCTTTCAATGAATTAATATTCTTTCAGTCAGTTTTGATTATTATTTTTTTGTCATCAACACAAAATGGGCTAAAAGCAGAAATAGAGGGCCTTTTCTCTGATGAAACTTCATTTTCATATACTAAAGAGGCTCTGCTTCCAGTAGGGATGTGAAAAGAAAAGAATGAGAGAAACGTGGACAAAATAAGAATCATAATTTTCTGTTGAGCCCTGGAGAAGCTATGGGCACAGAATCCACTTAGAGAATGGAATTCTGAACAGAGCTAATTTTCTCACCAGAGAGTCCTAGTGGTTTCTGTAACTCCAGCAGGTGTTTCCACTGAGCACAATCAGAGAAGCAGAGACACCACAGATTAGGCCTTTAGGGGACAGAGGGACAGCTTTGCTTCAAACAATAGAATGGATAAGAGGCCCAGACTAAATCTGAATGGCTTCTAGGTATTAATTACCTGGGCTGACAATTCATAACCTGAAGGAAGATTATATCCTGTAACAATTCTTTACATGGTGTAGTATGCACCTGGAGAATTTTTGTTTTGTGTTATTGTTCAAATAAAAATAGAATTTATGATAGAAAGCAAGATAAAATTCATTTTTTGAATAAAAAGATACAGTTGATATGACATTGCACAATCACATTTTTTTTTTTTTTAATTTGAGACAAAGCCTCACTTTCTAGTTCAGGCTGTCCCTGAGCTCACTATGTAGCCCAGACAAGCCTCGAACTCAGCAAACCTCCTGTGTCTGGGATTACAGGCGTGAGCCAGTATGACTGGCATTTACACAATCACTTTTAACCATGGAAACAGATCAACAGATTGCCAGTATACTTAGGCAAAAATTAGGGATTGACAATCACGTAACCTAATATGTACTGTTTTCCTCTAAAATTAAAGCTGTTAGATGTTGTATCTTGAAGTATATCTTCAGCACTAAGTTCTTAGTTTCTCCACAAATTGGAACGACCTGCACGTCAGTATGTATCGCATGACCTTCACTATACTGTATCACAGAATTAAGAAGGGAGCCAGGCGTAGTGGCTCACGCCTGTCATCCCAGCACTCGGGAGGCAGAGGCAGGAGGATTGCTGGGTTTGAGGCTTGCCTGGACTACATAGTGAGCTCAGGGCCAGCCTGAATTACAAAGAGGGACCCTGTCTCAAAAAAAAAAAAAAAGGGAAATGAACATACTGTCTAATATGAAACGAGATCGAAGCTAATCAGTGAGTGTAAACTGAAACCGGTAGGAAGGCAGCACCATCAGGGCAGTGTGGAACTCCCCAGTTCGTCTCGGGGCCTCACCTGTGGAAGCTCCAAGGCCTTCCTGGGCGTCAGAAGAGGTGAATTTCGAATGTTAAGGGGTCGCAGGGAATGGACAGACAGAGGGCGGCTTCTACCTCCGAAATATCTTTGCATCAAGTTCCATTATCATTGACTGATTCTCCAAAGACATTTGCTGCTTGGGTTGTCTGAAACATGTTCCTCGGAGGCAGCCTGGGTTTTCCATTGAGTAGCTTGTGCAACTCTCCCAAGCAGACAGAGTGAACAAGAAATTTTAAAAATTTTATCCATTCCCCATAACACAAATATATACTACATTATCTCGTGTTATTTAGCTAACTCTTAACAGCTTATTTCTTACCATTAAATTATATGCATCTAATTTACAGCCGAGTAACTAAATTATATACACCTAATTTAAAGCCAAGTTGCGATTGCGTTCTCTAATCACAGGCACACCTCTATGCATTGATGCACTGTGAAGAGCCTCACTCGATTCGGTTCTGAGAGCGCCCCCTGCAGCTCTCGCTGGGAATCTGCAGCTCTAGGTCAGGTTAGAACTCGGGAGTAACGATGCCTAACACTGGAACACGTAGAATCTAATCAGCTCAGCTGAATCATTCGGGTGAAATTTCTAGCATTCAAAAGATTTTGTTTATGTGTATAAAAAGCTAAAGGAAACGTCTTTTCCCAAATGCACTGCTTTTATCTTTTTTAGATTGAAAGATGAAACTGATGCTCTATGATTTTGAATTTAAGCCTAAGGCCTATGTATAATAATGTCATACCTACTACACAATCCACAATATCATATAGATTGCAAATCTTATGCAAAAAATGTACTTTTTAGAAGTCCTAAAAATGTAAGTAACTTTATATTTTTTATTTTACTTGTTTCACTATTATTTATTACATCATTGCTATGCTGGATGATGGCGGCATTACCGTGGGTGATGGGGCCCCTGGTGGGTTCCTGGGTTCTTTACACTGTGAACAAGGACTCAGCGGTGCCACGTGACGGTACAGAAACCGCAGCAAGGTTCAACTAGGCCACAGTGCACTCCGAGCGAGGGGCCTCAAGCCAGCAAGAGGAAAGTGGCCGCAGGCGTTGAGTTAGGATCTAAAACATCGCGAGGAGTTTAGCTGTCTCCTACTGGGTCTTCCTGAGCGTGAGTGGCAAAGTGGCTGACAAGATGCTGTCGGGTCAGCTGGGTGTATCGCACATGTTCTTTCCCATAATTCACTGTGCTGTAATTGTATGTATGAGATGCAGGCTGGGCACGAAACTTCAATGAGGTTAAGAAAGGTCACCATAGGTCACACATCAGGATCTAGCCTGCAAAAGTCTGGTTTGTCCTGCAGCTCAGGAGTCTTTGTTTTTCTTTTCTTTTTTTAAGGAATTATTGTGATATAGCTACATTTTTTATACACATCGTGATCACACTCAACATTGAGAATTTGTATCAGTATATCACACGACTTAATTCTCATTTTTCCCATTTCCTTACCCACCCTACAGTTATAACCACTTCCCTGAACCTGGGCTACATCTCAGAGCCAATGTCTCAGTTTTTACCACCCAGAGGCAGAGATAAGAAAAACATCCTAAGGAAAACGGTGGGTGGGGTAAATAATGCTCTCCACTCCCTGTATTCAGGAGTTTGTTTCCCTTTTTATTTTTATCATCAGTATTTTTTCTTTCCCTTCATTATTTACCCCTACCCACCGTTCCCCTTAGGATGTTTTTCTTACCTCTGCCTCTGGGTGGTGAAAATTGAGACACTGGCTCTGAGATGTAGCCCAGGTTCAGGGAAGTGGTTATAACTGTAGTATCTATATCAGCAATGTAGTTATATATGTTTCCTTTTTTTAAAAAATTATTTTATTTGTACATTTTATATACACATAATGATCTCAATCAACACTGAGAGTTTGTGCCAGTACATGACACAACATAAGTCTGATTTTTTCCCATTCCTCTGCCTTCTCTACAACACCCTGTCCCTATATATATATAAGCGTTGTTTCTTTTTTATCATCATTTTTCCCTTCTTTACTTACCCCTACCCTTCTTTTCCCTTTGCATATTTTCTACTTCACAATATCTATCACACATTTTAGAACTCATTTACACCTTCAGTTTCTCATACCAGAGAAAAGACATGGTATCTACACATTTGTTACCTATTATTTGACTTATGAGTATGTCCTCAAGGTACATCCATTTAAATATAAATGATTCAAATTTATCATTCTCTATGGCAAAGTAATACCCATTTTATAAAAAGAAATAAAACCACACCTTCTCTAACCAGTCTCCTGGTGATGGGCATTTGGGGCTGTGTCCAAGATTTAACTATCACAAACTGCTATAAACATGGGTGCTTTATTTTTATTACTGGTTTAATGTTTTGTGATGGAGCAGCCTGCAAGTTCCTAAAGTTAGTCCATATCCTGGGTTTTAATGACTCTTACAGCTGAAAATATGTCCCCCGAAGAGTCATGAATCCAAATGGAAATGATGTAACCCTTTTCAATATTCCTTTAGAAAACAAAATATTAAGTCATGCTTTTTACTAAAATATATTAAGTATTAGTTGTAATGAAGTATTTCATGAACATTCCTTAAGTAATTTTTAAAATATTTTTCTCTCTCACTATAAATTTTAAATTGTAGGTATTTAATCTATGAATATACTTTTAAAGTTATACAGAATATGTAAGTATCCCTCAATCCCCAATATGAGTGTATCGCAAGGTGGAGACTTGGGACGAGATTAGTCATGAGGGCAGGATGAAGGGGCCTCCAAGAACATAGCTCATAGCCTTTACTCTGTAGGGGTCTATCTTTCACTGGGTAGTTACTACAAGCCCAGTGACTTAATGCAGCCTATGCTTATTGTCACGGTTTTGGTGAGTCAGGGATTTGGAGATAATTTGGATTCGGGCGTCCACACTTTGCCACCAGGTGGAATGCACCAACCCTTGTGGCGTTTTCTGTTGGCTAGAAGCAAGTCCCACAGGTTCTACCCACATACCTGAAGAATGGATATATAATGACAGCAGGAGGCTGAGATGATTGGGGGTCACTTTTTACTTCATCCTTTAAGGTTGATTTGTTTTTAAAAATACTGGGAGGGCACAATGATCATGATTGTATAACCATGTGGGATGGTGTGGAAATGCCTACTGAAAGAATACCAGCATCCTATACTGAATAATTCTTTTTTTTTTTTTTTTTTTGAGATAGGGTCTCGCTTTGAAGTTCAGGCTGGCCCTGTGCTCACTCTGTAGTCCAGGCAAGCCTGGGACTCAACAATCCTCCTGTCTCTGCCTCCCAACTGCTGGGATGACAGGCATGAGCCACCACGCCTGGCACTGTGGGGTGTGGTACTGATTGCTGGTGAGTGTGAGTCACCATGCCCAGCATTGTTGTATGTGCTTACCGGGGATTGAACAAGGGACCCTGGCTTGCTAGGCAGACACTGGAACCACTGAGCTAAATCTCCGGCCCCCACTGCTACTAATTTTTATATCTATATTTAAATTTATTTTCCTTTTAAAAGTTAGTAAATTATCACTTTCATTGGCTTTTAGCATTTTTCTTCATTCTAAAAATGTAATCTTATTCTCTTTACATTGATTATCTAGTTCTTATAGGAGCTCAATTTATACAGAGAAATTTAAACATTTTACTACTTTTTTGGTTATTTATTGCTATTTAAAATCCCACCCAAAATTTACTGATATAAAGCAACAGTTTATCTCCTCTCTTTTGCATGGAGTGTCTGAACAGGTCTGAGGGGGTTTTCTTCTACCCAGCAGAAGTGACCGGGGAGATTCGTGAACACTAGTCAGCCTAGAATGAGACTTCTAGTGGAATATCCACTGACCTGAGTTGGGATACTACTTTAATACTCTCTTTACTATTAATTACAATTATATATTTATAAAATATTGCTTTCTTTTGTGACTGAATCTTCACTTTATAAAAATATAATTATAGTAAATAAAAAGTTTTAAAATATTTAGAAAAAGTCATTATTACCATATACAAAATACATAGCTCCCTTGATAGCTTTGAGTAAAGGTCATACATTTGGAAAAGAGAAAAGGAGACTTGGAGAGAAAGCCAAGCACTAACCACTAGAAAGAACCCTTAAGAAGTGCTCTCCGGCCACTTTCTCACCTTAGAATTCAACTGCAAAGTAGGAGCTAGGAGATAAGTTCGCATTTGATTCTTGAGTTTCTTAAAGTGGAAGAGATCAATAGTTAATATTTGTCTCAAACTCTAGGAGTGAGAGACCCTGCAGGAACTCACCAGTGGAGCCAAGCCAAGCAGAAAGCTGGCTGGACCCTCTTGTCCACCTCAAGAGGGTCCATAGTACTGGGAAATTAGAGAGAAGTAGAAACAACAGAGTATCTAAGGATCCCGAAGAAGGATTCTAGGACTGGAAATTACCATGGACCACACAGCAGGGAACAGTATCTTAGCAATTAATGATGTAGACAGTGACAATATTTTGTGATATTGTTCATTTCAAGGGAGATCAAAATAGACAGTTAATGATGGAGGACCTTCACATGACCCAAGCTAAGACCCTCCTTAAGTCCTCTCCCCAGAACTCAAGGAGCCTTCCAAAGCAGAACCTAGCAGGCATACCCTGAATTAAAGCTTTTAAACTTGAAGATGCTGTTTACCTAGAAGGCTCCATCAGGTAGAATGGGAGCCCAACAGAAAAATTAAAGTCAGAAATAGAGGAGTAGATTCCTATGTACCTCAGTTTATGGCTTTTGAAGGTTAAGCTTTCTGATTTGTTTATTCAGAACAAGGACCTCTGAAAATTCTTTCTTTTTTCTTTATTTTAACTTCTGACATGTTGATTTATGTGCCAGGTTTAACTCTGAAGACTGAAATTAAAAACATAATCTTAAAACAAATCTTCCTAGAACTGGGGATTTAACTCATTGGTTCCTCCATCTGCTTTATAAGCGCAAAGTCCTGAGTTCAGTCCCTGATAACCACATACTACAGTGCCCAGCATGATGTCCCAGGACCACCAGCAATCAGTACCACACACCACAATGCCGGGTGTGGTGGCTCATGCCTGTGATCCCAGCACTCAGGAGGCAGAGGCAGGAGGACTGCTGAGTTCGAGGTTTGCTTGGGCTACACAGTGAGCTCAGGGCCAGCCTGAACTACAAAGTGAGACCCTGTCTCAAAAATCAATCAATCAATCAATCAATCAATCAATCAATCAATCACAACACCAACAAAAAGAAAAAAGTACCTTCCTACCCAGAAATCCCTGGTGCTATGCCTTTAGGAAGAAGAGTCCTCACATACTCGACCTATGAAACACAGGCACAGGTACATCTCTAACATCTATTCCCAAGGAAGTTTGATTTAGTAGGTCTAGTACAGAGCTCAGCAAGCTGTACATGTCTCACGTGATTTAATATTTAATCAAAGTTAATGCTAAGATTGTACATATGCACTCATCAGTGGGCCTTTTCCCCAGAGCCTTTCTAGAGGCCAAGGCCAGCATGATTAATACCCCTCTCCTGGGATATTTTGGAGAATATCTGCAGATTTACTTTGCTTCCACAGCTTTGTAAGCATTCCTATTTTTCGGTTCCCAAGCTCAGTAGCTTCCCATGTGACTACTTTTTAAAAACATTGCCTCATTTGGATCAAGAATGTTTTTTGGGGGGCCGGAGTGTTAGCTCAGTGGTTCCGGCGCTGGCCTCGCAAGCGCAAGGTCCTGAGTTCGATCCCCGGTAACCACATACAATGCTGGGCGTGGAGACACGCCCACCAGCCATCAATACCACATACCACAGTGCCGGGTGTGGTGGCTCACGCCTGTAATCCCAGCACTCGGGAGGCAGAGACAGGATTGCTGAGTTCGCGGCGGCTTGCCTGGGCACCATAGTGAGCTCAGGGCCAGCCTGAACTACAAGACGAGACCTTGTCTCAAAAATAAAAAAAAAGAAAAAAGAATGTTTTTTGGAATGTTGATCTTGGTTTAGACCTAGAGATCTACAAGACGCTACTTCTAAAATGGCCTCCGATTTGCACCTACTGTGAAAGCTCCCCTAGCGCTGGCTGTCTTCTCTCCCGTCTCTGTTTCCGAGGCGATCAGACGGCATACTAGTCTCTGAGACATCAGAAAAGAACATGTGGACACCAGGGAGTATTTTCTCACTGATCTACGCTTTGGACATTCTGGAGAGAAGGGTCTTTAGCAGCTCAGTGGCTCCAGTGGCTATAACCTAGTTTTTCCAACACCCACTTGTTCAGCTGAGCTACCCCAGAGCTTTTTTTTTTTTTTTTTTTTTTTTTTTTTTTTTTGTGCTTTTTAGACAGGGTCTCGCTTTATAGTTCAGGCTGGCCCTGAGCTCACTATGGTGCCCAGGCAAGCCGCCGCAAACTCAGCAATCCTCCTGTCCCTGCCTCCTGAGTGCTGGGATTACAGGCGTACCCCAGAGCTTTTGCAGAGCTAGAAAAATCACATTTCTTTGGAGTTCAGTAATGACGGAGAACAGTAAAGCTTTGTCAGTGATGTAGCATATTTATTTATTTGCCTTATTCCTTTGTTATATAACAATTCCTTAACTATTTAATACCTCAGTACTTGGTAAGTGGCAAGCATAAATAATAAACACGGAGTACAAAGAAATCAGAAATTATGCAACACATCATGAACTGTATGAGAGAAACAGACAAACTGATCAATTTCCTTTTTGTAGGTTACTAGCATGTCTTTAAGATATCATTAAAGAAGATTTAACAGAGATAGAAATCATTTGTACTGTTTTCCTCTCGCTGAGGAATTTCATGGCTACATCATGAATTATTCATCAAGTTTATTTCTATTCTATTCTTTTAGCAACTAACTTATGTGCTTAGTGGATAATGAACTCCTGTTCTGTGATAGCTGATACAAAGAAATATCAAGCTCTTTACGGTTGTCCCTTGAAGTTGTTCTTTGGGGACTTTCATATTCCCTAAACAAGGATTGTACTGTTTCTCACTTTAGTTTGCTCTTCAAATTGTCATACAACAAGATTTATGTATTTTTTAATAGTTTTTCTCCTTGTACAGCAAGAAGTTCTTTATGTTGCTAAGAAAAGACACTTTATTTGAAGCAAAATCCCACATCCACTTACTTGACTTTTTAAACTTTTAGCTATAAATAGTAGCATACTGGTGACTTTCTGAAACTGAGAACTAGTACAAATATTTTTAACTTCTTTTCAAATGAGAGACAGAAAGAAAATAAATTGCTTTTCTTATTTTTTACTTTTTTTGGTATGTGCAAATAGAGTTTGTATTGAATGGACTTTAAAGGAACATTTATTGTATTAACTAAAAGATTATCAGAGAAGTTAATTTTCCAAATCCTAAGACCAAAGTGATTGATTCCTTTCTGAAAAGCTTTACTACTGTCACTAAAAACTATTTTGGGGGCCGGAGATTTATCTCAATGGTTCCGGCTCCTGCCTTGCAAGCACAAGGTCCTGAGTTTGATCCCTGGTAACCACATACAGTGCTGGGTGTGGTGACTCACGCCCACCAGCAATCAATACCACATACCACAGTGCTGGGTGTGGTGGCTCACGCCTGTAGTCCCAGCACTCGGGAGGCAGAGGCGGGAGGATTGCTGAGTTCAAGGGTTGCCTGGGCTACATAGTGAGCTCAGAGCCAGCCTGAACTACAAAGTGAGACCCTGTCTCAAAAAAAAAAAAAAAAAAATTTTGGTTCCTGTTACTTGTAGTCTAGATAGGAAGTGACTCAGAACTGACATCGAAGGGTAGACATTGAAAAAGAGAAAACTGTGACAATTTGATCGGCATATGTATTTAAACTCAATGAATTAAGAAAGAGAGATAAGTGGCTTGCATTTTCTGAATATCAGGCACTATATTTCACTGTCATGAAAGAAAATGGAAAGAAGAGAATCACCAAGAGGAATGTGTTATCAGTATAAAGCAAATGAGTGAGAGTTTTGTCTAAAGGTTGGCAAGAAAAATCGCTCACAGGGGGACAGGACAGAACAGACACAGATACAGAGATGAGACATGCACTGTATTATGTGGAACCCTGTTGATATAACGCTGTTCCATTCCTGAAATCACTCTTTTTCTCTCTTAGGTTGCTCTTATCAATATGAACAATGGGAGCTTGGAGAAGAAAAATCTATACAAGTGCTGCAAAGTCAAGGCAAAATTACAGTGCATGTTACAAGTAGGAATCTTTGGTTCCACATGATTGTTATAGATCACTAAAACAATTTTTAAATCAGCTCAGCTATTACCATGCAGTTAGGCCAATTACCTCATTTCATATGAAAAAGACAAGTCAAAGCCTGGAAAATGCCTTGAACAGAAAATAAAAACAACACAATATGAAGTTTAAACCTTGACTCTAGCTTTCTGTTCTCTACTTCCAGTGACTTTTCACATGTTCATAACTGTAGTAAGTTGACTGAGCTGTTTATATTACTCACATATTTAAGATATTTTCTTGAACTATTAATGATTCTCTAATATACAAAAAATTATTTAAAAGGTTTCATTTAGCTTGCTACATTTATTTAAAAATAAACTGAAATTATTGATTGTAAGGTATTATGACAGTAAATACTTCTGTATGTTCCTTTAGGAACTCTTGGCTAGTTATAAACTCCCAAAATATCAGAAAATATAAATGTTATTAAGTTAAACTTTTAGCGATGATTTACAAGGTAAATAATAAAATTTTCTTGAATATTTAAAAATATTAGTTGTAAAAGTTTTAAGATTTTAAAAAGATGATACTGGCAATAAAATGTTATTTATATTATAGTGAAAGTAAATACTGCTATAAAATCACTTTTTGCTAGCAATGTAAAAGTTACTAAAATGAGTTCAAAACAAATATTATGGATTCAGGTTTACTTAAATAAAATGGAAGAGAGACGATTGTCAAGAAATACAGAGGGTTGGGCCGGAGGGTTAGCTCAGTGGTTCCAGCACCTGCCTCGCAAGTGCAAGGTCCTGAGTTCGATCTCCAGTAACCACACACAATGCTGGGCATGGAGACTCACGCCCTCCAACAATCAATACTGCATACCACAGTGCCAGACGTGGTGGCTCATGCCTGTAATCCCAGCACTCAGGAGGCAGAGACAGGAGGATTGCTGAGTTTGAAGCTTGCCTAGGCTACATAGTGAGCTCAGAGCCAGCCTGAACTACAAAGCAAGACCCTGTCTCAAAAAAAAAGGAAATACAGATGGTTGTTTTTAAACATAGCAATATGGTTGTTTAGTACAAAGAAAAAGAAAGAAATATTGGTTTAGGGCAGATAGCCAAATATCTGAGAGGGAAAAATATTTCAAGCTACAACATGAAAAAGTAGTTCTAAGGCTTGAGAAGTCACACAGAACACACAGTCAGTTATCTGAGCTATGTATCTCACATTGAATTTCAGTTCACCCATTTTTAGACAACTCCCAGCGGAGTGACCACCAAAGAATCCACATTCACCTTCCCTGCCCGGTCTCTGGGCAGCTGCTCCCCTTGCCTGTCCATTCCATTATGTGTCAGAAGCTGTACACAGGCAGAGTAAGCAGCAAACCAAACTAATCAGCCTCTCTGAAGGTTTGCAGAACCTAAAAACATCTTGTGATGAGGCAGTCAGGATCAGAGGTGTATTGTGTGCCTATGAACCCTTATCCCCGGAAAGAAGGACCCACTCTTTTGTACACACTAATCAACTGGTTGCATAAATTGCTCTATTCAATCTCCCAGCAGACTGGGTTTGGGACAAGAGTGTTTCATCTTTTCATTGTCAGCTTTTTTAGTACAATTGAATCTTTTGCCTCAAGACTTTGGCATATTGCTCCACCAACCAGATTGGGTCAAATAACATGTCTTGCAAAACTTTATGAGACCTTCACTTAAAATTTTTATGGATGATCCATCTCCATCCAGTTCAAATCAACGTTCCTTAACCTAACATGTCTCGTATTATCAGCACTTTTTAATATCTAAGTGACTACAAACTCTATTTTATTTCTACTTCCCACCAAATCTACCCACTTTGTTGGTCATGCAGCAACACATTGTAACAAATCCTTTCTACATAATCACTCACATCCTCATGTTTAACCTTAGTAGAACCATCTTCATCTTCAGGCATGATGGCACTGCACCTTTCAGTAAATACTCTGCCTCCAGAAAGATCCACCTAGGCATGCTACAGTTAGTCTTATCTTAACCACTACATATGACTCCTGCTAGAAATCACAACAGTTGAAGCTAGAACTGTGTTTATTTGACATAGTATCTCAGAGGAATGAATTGATTTTTCAGACTGTGACTTCTAAAATTCAAATCCAGCATTTATTCTTTGAGTGATAGGCTCTCAACTCCCCAGTGGAAAACTACAATACAAAAGGCATGAAACCACAAAGAAAACGAAAGACAGGGATGTTACAAAACTCACATAAATTGAACCTGAGTCTAAAACTAAGATATTAGAGGGGAAATTTTACTGTACCTTACTGAAGTTTAATCCCGAGAAGGTAGGTAAAATGTAAAAGAATGTCATTTATTGACACAACAAAATACCACAAAGACACAAACACATAGATCATCTTTTTCAGATCTCTACAAATTGTTAATAGAAGAAACTAACCTGCCTCCTGCTCTCCATTTTAAGAGTTTTGTGTAGAAAATATGAGTTTAGCTTTAAAATCAAATCACTAAACTGGATGTGGTGATGCACACCTATAATCTCAGCTCTTGGGAGCACAGGCAGGAGGATCACACTGAGTTCAAGGCTAGTCTGAGCTACATAGTGAGTTCAGGGACAGCTTGGACTACAAAGCAAGACCCTGTCTCAAAAAAAAAAAATGAAACAAACAAAAGCAATAAAGCCACTATTTTAAAACATTCAATAGTACAAAATAAGACTTGCCATTTCCAAATCTCTGTACTCCTTTTGTCCTCCCTCCCTTCCTTCCTTCCTTCCTTCCTTCCTTCCTTCCTTCCTTCCTTCCTTCCTCTTTCTTTCTTTCTTTCTTTCTTTCTTTCTTTCTTTCTTTCTTTCTTTTTTCTTTCCTTCTTTCTTTCTGTTTCTCTTTCCTTCTTTCTTTCTTTCTTCTTTCTTTCTCTTTCCTTCCTTTTCTTTCTGTTTCTCTTTCT